>CAUYSK010111325.1:0-29272 GCA_963575035.1 Avahi laniger
CAGATGCTTTGACTACTTCACTAGAAAAGCTGTGTTATGGGAGGCCAAGGCAAGAGGATCACTTAACCCCAGGAGTTGAAGGCTTTGGTTGTGCCTGGGAATAGCTGCTGTATTCTAGCCTGGGCAACACAGTGAGACCCCATCTTTAAAAAACTTAAAAAAAAAAAAAGCTGTTTCAGTACAATTGTCTGTTTTGGAGACTCATAGGGAGAATTAGTATAGAATTAGGATAGAATAAAATAGTTTTAATTCCACGTAAAGATTTTAAGATGGGCTAAACTTGAATTCTTTACTTTCTTCCTCTCCAAAGTCCAATCTTCTACTGGGGGTGGGTACAGTAGTATTTAAAGGAATATTTTGATGATAATATCGAAAGTTGACATTCAAAGAATGATGATACTTTTACCTGTTTTTCTTATAAATACTTAAGCTGCAATTAGTAACTGAATCTAGATGATTACTGGGTTGGTACTAAAGTGTTTTAGAGTGAACCCAGTGAAGGCTATTAACAAATTGAATGGAAAAGTTAGTGATTCAATCAATTAAGGAATGATTAGCATTTTAGACTGAATAGAAAAAAAGGTTCTCATGAGCAATACTAAAATCCAGTACCTGACCTTTGCTGAGGGTAAAAATATTTCTTTAAAACTGTGCCCCGTATGTCCTGACACTGACGTGGCAGCGTTGTGTAATACAGCATGTCCATGTCCTCTCTACGCTGTGGCTTTGGCTGATCTTAGAGTGATCTTTCCTTGCAGAACCTAAGAGAGGTATACGGACTCAAATTATTTGTTAATGTGTTGCATTCCCAGGACCTAAAACAACAATTATGGTGATAAAAGATACTCAAAGCCTTGTGAATTCCCATCCTAATCAGGCATACTATTAAATTGTCACCTATTAGACCCCATGTGAAAATTAGCCACAAATATGAGATGATATGAAAAAATGAGTAGCCCTTAATTATTTCCAGCTGTAGAAATAGATGAAAAATTTTAAGAAAAGTTGTTACATCTCTAGCTCTGATTCTTTCAAAAGGTGAGTCTTGGATTTCAGGTGTGTAGATTCCTAGTTTATGCCAAGGATCGGGTTGCATGCTGCTCGGGTAATGATTGAAGTATGGGGTGAAGCTACAATGGGCTATGATGATGGCAGAGAACAGAGTGAAGGGAGAAGTAACAAAATTTGATGTTTTTGTTAAATTGGTATAATTTACTAGAGTCCCATATGATACTTTTTCATAGTTGATGTGGGTGTCATCAGCAGCATACAGCTTAAAATTGGATTACCTAAAGTTGTTAGCTCTCAACAAGGGGCTGATAAATGAATTATTATAGACTTTAAAATACAAAGAATATTTTCCTAAAGAGCTGACACTGACATAGAAGCCTACATAACAATACGCAGACAAATTTTGGCCAATATACTGTTTTTGCTGTTTGATGCTACTAACGACGTCTTGGAGAAACATAGGTTGTTGTATTTGAAGGTCCTTTGAGACCATCTTCTAGATCAGAGGTCTTCAAACCTTTCCGGTAAAAGAACAGATAGTAAATATTTGAAACTTTGCAGGCCATATGGATTTTTGTCTCAACTACTCAACTCTGCCCAGGCAGTGTGAAAGCAATCGTAGACAATTTGTGAATGAATGTGTTCCAGTGCAACTTCATTTACAAAAACAGCATTTGGTTTTAGCCCATGGGCTGCAGTTTGCTCACACCTGCTCTAAATAAATTCCTTCATTTTAAAGATGGGGAAACTGAGTTGAACCGGTGTGTATTTATGGTACTTAGCATGGTGCCTAGTGCATGGTAAATACTAACAAATGGTAGTTATTTTATCATTTGGAGGGTTCTTGCCTAATAAATGATTCAAGGGAGAGGTGAGCTATGAAAGTATTGTCAACAGTGATAACAATGACAGTATGGCTGTTTATATTGAACACATATACTCACTATATTGGATTTTTTTTTAATTTTAAGGAACTTTTTCTTTGCAAGGAGGCATTTGGATTTGGAGCCTCCCTCCTCTTTAAAAATGAAAACTGTAATACCCTAAGCATAATATTCTTCTTCAAAATTCAGTTATGTCATTCGGCTCACTCACTATTCCAGTTCCCAGTTTTAATCCATGGGATATAGTCCTGCAATCTTAGGTACACTTCCGAGATCTCCGTTATTTTAGAATATGACCTCTTTTCCTCTCTTCCTCTTTTCTTACCTTCCTACCTTATACCAGGTTAAAACATAGACCCTGGGGTGTAGTATATCATTTTGAGAGACAGTGAATGTCACCAAAGTGACTAAAAAATTACAGGGCCATCTCTGACTCTCTCTTTGCAGTTAATGTAGTGAAATTGTGCAGTTAATATTTGTAAGGAGTGATGGAAATGAAAAGCAATATCCGAGTGCTAGATATTATTACTAAGAAAAGGAGAAGCTGAATATTTCTTCTTCTGCGTGTCCTTAGCCACTCCATCCTAAACCTAATATGAACACGAAATTTCATGACTTTAACAGTTCTTTTAATAATGTTCAATCAAATATGAAATTAAGAAAACGAGGCTCACTGACTGCTCCCACTCTGCCTAAGCTCACGTTTTAGGCAGAGAACGGATAATATTTCCTACTTCCCTGGGAGCAGACTGAGCAAATGATGTGAAAATCTCTTCAGTTCCAGCCAAGTGGTGGGGATGAGTGGGGTACTGCGGTGGATAGGCAGTAAATAAAATAGGTATGGATGAGATACAGCTTAGGTGGGGATCCAGGGTTTATTGTGGACCTGTTCTAAATTGTTGGAAACGTTGGGAAGAGTGAGATCTGTTTCTAGCCTCTTTGGGTTTTGAGGGAGTCTGACAATGTAAGTTCTGTCCGGGCCGCAATCTTATACCCTTTGAGTGGTTTATGACCACAGTAGTTCTAACACCTAGAATTTGTCAAGGTCAAAGGCAACAGGTGGGCAGGTACAGTCTTTATTATCAGGGCAGAGAAATGGTGAAGATATTTCAAGATCAAGTTTTCACCTGGGTATACCACAGGCTGGTCTTGTCTTATTTTTATACCCACACAGAAAGAGATGTTTTTCTAGATTATTTTATAGTCATTTTAATTACATGCAACACACTGAGATCTGCTTTGATGATCATCGTTGCAACTCTGACATGCATTCTTTTGTGATTTAAATGAATTTTCCTAAATCTGGCCCTGAAGTTTGATTTACTGTGGTGGGTCCTGCCCAATGCTGTGTAGCCTCAGGGAACGTGGCTGGAGTCTAGAGTTGTTGGATACCTGGGACCGAAGAGCTTGAAGATACGCTTTGGGAAAGGCAGAGACAATTGAGAAGAGAAACTCAATGTTAGATCCTGGTCTTGGTACTTGTGACCCAGGACTTGTGTTTTTTTGGTAGCCATCAGAAAACAGTCGTCATATATTGGTGTTACTGTGTTGGGGATGCCCTGCGTGCATTGGACAACGATTTTTTTTTTTTTTTTTTGAGACAGAGTCTCACTCTTCTGCTTGGGCTAGAGTGAGTGCCGTGGCATCAGCCTAGCTCACAGCAACCTCACACTCCTGGACTCAAATGACTCTCCTGCCTCAGCCTCCCGAGTAGCTGGGACTACAGGCACGTGCCACCATGCCTGGCTAATTTTTTCTATGTATTTTTAGTTGTCCAATTAATTTCTTTCTATTTTTAGTAGAGAATGGGGTCTTGCTCTTGCTCAGGCTGGTCTCGAACTCCTGAGCTCAAGCAATCCGCCCGCCTTGGCCTCTCAGAGAGCTAAGATTACAGGCCTGAGCCACCGCTCCCGGCTGGACAACTATTTTTTGAGTTCCTGCTATGTGCAAAGCTCTGCTTTATGGTACAGTAGATATGATTACTAGAGTATATTTGAGAAACTCAAATATATAAAATGGACTATTATCAAGGTGTTAAGGAGAGGGAAGGTATTAATGTTTATATTACCATAAGATTCTCATTTTCTTTTTTCTCTTTTTTTAAATCTATCCAAGATAGTACTTCATCTTGTTTTCTTTGCAAAAGAATTTTAGCCCTGTGGCTCCTTGTTTGTTGTTTGCAGAACACCCTGGGCAGTAGGTTGCTGCAACAACCTACAGAACAAATCTGTATGTTCAAGAATAAATAATATGTCTTATACATTAATTCATGATTATTTTAAAGCATATTATTATTATTATTTTAAAGTAATATTATGAATAAGCAATGTATCTTATGCATAAATGCATGACTATTTTTAAGCATATGTAGGTAATATGTGTAAGTAATGTCTTACACATAAATGCATGATTATTTAAAAACATATGTGGAGGATATCATGATTAAAGTTAAAAACATAAAAGAATTGTTACTGAATTCAGTTACTTTTTAGCATGCCTTTTCAACTGATTGATCTTGAAAGTATTTCTGTCTTGCCATCATACTAGAATTGACATAATACTTTTACAGTAAAATGCATCTTCATGCTTCTTTATTATTTAAATCCTTCAAAGTAATTTAAAAATAAGAAAAAATTATTATATATATTTACCCACATATTTACCATTTCTACTGCTTTTCAGTCCTTTGGATAGATCATGATTGCCATCTGGTATAATTTTCTTTCTGCATGATAGACTCCTTTTACATTTCTTGTAGTAGGAGACTGCTGGTGGTGAATTCTTTCAGTTTTTTTTTTTTTTAACATCTAAAAATGTCTTTATTTTGCCTTTGTTTTTGAAAGTTATCTCCACTGCGTATAGAATTCTAGGCTGATTTTTTTTTCTTTTACTACTTTATTTAATTTTTTTTTAAAATTTCAGAATATTACAGGGGTATAAATATTCCACTCTATGATACCTAGAAAAAAGTAAACCGTGAGCTAAGGTGAGAGCAGAGACATATGGTAGCCTCCCTGGAACTCATGGGAGTAAAGTAGTTAAAAACTACTGAAGCTGAAGCATCTGCTATTAATAAACCTAAATTCTCACTTTATATATGGACTTTAAAATAATTCTCCTTTCCTAAAAAAAAAAAAAAAACCAGAGAGTAACCCAAAACCTGAAATTTAAATAAATTGTGCATCCACAAAAGAAATATTATGCAATCATTAAAAAGAACACACCATCTCTTTGTGAAAACATATCCAAATACCCTATAAAGATAAAAGTAAAGTGCACAACAGTACATACAGTGTGGTACTATAGAAGAAGAGTAATATGTATCTTTATATTTTAATTTTTTATTTTTAATTATTTTGGGTACTTTTTTTTTTTTTAAATGCAAACATCATCTCTGGAAAAATACCCAATAAACTTGTAACAGTTGCCTTTGTGTAGGGCAACTGGAAGATGGGGGCAGAGAGTTAGAAGAGAGATCACTATGTATTCTTTTGACAGTGTATTAGAACTGCAAATGAAAAGATACATGAACTTGAAGATATAGTAATAGAAACTACTCAAAATGAAACAGAAAAATGAGACTGGAAAAGCAAATGAACAGAATATCAGTGAACTATGAGACCATTTTAAGCAGTCTAATAAAGTCTGATAGAAACAATAAACCCACAGATCCAATAAGTTCAATGAACCCCACACGAGAACACCAAGGTATGTCGTAATCAAATTGCCTAAAATCAATGATAGAAAACATTAAAAGCAGCCAGAGAAAAAGGATATAGTAAGTAAATCCATTTGTTATGCTCATGGATTTTGTGGGTGAGGACTTTCTGGAGCATAGCAGAGATGCCCTGTTTCATGATTTTGGGCCCTCAGCTGGAGAGACCTTGAGAGGCTGGGGGTGACTTGAATGACTGAAGGTGACTCACATGGTGGGAACTGGGACCGCTGGGGCTGGAAGACCCACTTCCAAGACGGCTTGTGCTCTCACATGTCTGGAACTTTGTGACGCCATAGGGCTGAGCTTGGCTGGAACTGTCAGCTACAACGGCTACACTTGGCTTCTCCAGCATGGTGGTCTCAGGGTAGTCAGACATCTTACGTGACAGATGGATTTTTCTTAGAACAGGTATGCCAGAAGTCAGTGTTCTAAGAGAGCCAGGAAGACATCACGTGGTCTTTTATGACCTAGCACCACTTCTGTCATATTCTATTGGCTGAAATAATCAAAATCCTTCCCAGATTCAAGGCAAGGGGACATAGATCTCATCTCTTACGGGAGGAGTGTCAAAGAATTTGTAGCCATTAAACGAAAATTGCCACTCCACACTCAACGTGGGAGCTAGTTCCTTTCACGGCTGTCAAGAGGGCTGCAGCAGCGCCATGCATCAGTCTCACACATCAGTGTCCAGAGGTGGAAAGGGAAACCATTTCCCTGGAGCTCCACCAACAGGCTTCTCTTCACATCTCCTTGGCCTGAACTGGGTCACATGCCCTTTCCAAAGTCAGTCACTGGCAAAAAGGATGTAGTTTACCTTGCTCAACTTGGCTTAATATCTACCCCTCTGGGGCTGAAGATACGATGGCTTTTCTAGAGCACAAGGTCTCAGTAAGTGGGCAAATACTGTTCAGAAGTGGGGCTCTGCCACCACAGAAGAGCCTTGAGAGAGAATGGAGGTGGGTAGGTGACTGACAGTGTCTGCGCACACTTTCTGTAAGGAGAGTCTGATCTAATTAGGAAGCGCTTAAGAAAGAAGAAAAGGCCTTAAACAAGGCCGCAGTTTGAATTCTTTCTCACTCGTGCACTTTCTCTTATATTTGTTCCTTCTCTCACCTTGCCTCTTTACAGAGAGATCCTTTGCAATTTTTACTGCCAAGAACAAATGCTTCTGTTCTTGGAAAATCAGATGATGCACAAATAACATGTTCTTAAAGCAAATATGACAGTTACAATAGGGATTCGGCCCCCAGGTGGGGTCATCAGAACCCAGTGTGACAGCGACAATGCATCCCTGGTTCCTCATAATAAGCCTAACAGCCTCTGAGAATATCTCCACACAAACTAGATTATGAATGATTGATGAATAAATGGACGAGTGCTGTACGGATCGCCACGTGTCAGTCCTGCTAAGAGCCATCATCTCCCATCTAACGTGCTCTTATCACCGAGCTCACAGGGGGAGGCCTGTTCTTTATGGAACAAAGTCAGGGGCTAGGATGTTCTCCATGACTCATATTGACAGAGCCCCACAGAAAAATGGGATTTTCCACGCTGAGCTGATGAAATGAAAGTTGTTGGAAAGTACTCTTATAAGTCTTCCGGGGGGTGGGTGTGTGTGTGTGTGTGTGTGTGTGTCTTTCTGAGTGTGTCTCTGGATTTGTCTGTTGTATCTCTGTATGTATGTGTTTTTACATGTGCCTGTGCTTGTATGTCTTTGTATGTGGTTGCTGTGTGTGTCTGTGTGTCTATGCATGTGTATCTCTTTGAGTGTGTCTTTCTGTGTATTTTGGTGTCTGGATATATTCCTTTCTATGTGGGTATCTTTCTCTGTGCAGGTTTCTCTGTGTGTCTCTCTCTGCATTAGTGCATGCCCGCATGCGCATGTGTGTGTGTGTGTGTGTCTGTGTAGAGCTCTAGTGGGCAAGAGTAACCTGAGAGGAGGAAGCAGCCCCACACCCTGGGAGATGCAGATGAACGTGAGGCACTGTAACATTATTTGATGATGTGGAGTGGCCGCTGGGCTCCCTGGATGTTCAACCCAGTTTTTCCTCTCACTTGCTGCATGCTTTTCTGTGATTCATTTCAACTCTCCGGATCTCAGTTCTCTTGGAGATAGTACTACTCGCTTAACCTAGCTCACGGGGATTTTCTGAGAATGACATAGTAATACAATTTAGAATGTTTTTGAAGAAGTTTAAAGCACTATAAAAAGGAAGTATTAAATGAATTAACATCAGACTTGATTCAGGGAAGACCTCTGACACCTATGTTCAAGATATGCGTGGAAAGGGGACTTTGATGCAAATCAAAATCTTTGGTTGATAGATCATGGAGGTTGAGTCAAATGTGCTTCAGGGGAGGAAGGAAGAAAATCAGCTATTCACTTAAGCAGGGTGTTGTGCTCAAATCAGCAAAGGCAAGGAAGGTTCACTTTGGAGGCCAGTTGTGATCAGTTAAAAGTGGCTGCTTGCAATATGAGGTGGATGAACTTTGGAGGCCGAATCCTGGCAAGAGTGTTAATAAGGTCACCTGAGACACTTTGCCATGGATGCCAGGAAGGGGGACTTGTGGCAAGCGGGCCATGTGCTCACCGTCCTTCCAGAGCAGAGGGCAGGGGTGGGCAATATCAAACCTGGAATCCGAAGTCAGGGGCTGATGTCTTGGAAGCAACTGAAAGTTGCTTTGTAAGTTGTAAGTTTGTAAGTTTTGAAGTCGTCTAGCTTCTGTTCTCTCACACTACATTGGTGATCCTTCCCAGGGCGTTTGACAACAATCCGATTTAATTTTATTTTCTGTTATAGGAATGTGTCCATAACTGTATGTTAACTCATGCACCGATTTGTGCAAAATGGAGTAAAAACAGGGCCTTACTGGAATTGGGAAAAAAGAGATGACTTAGGTTGTCACCGTGGATGTGAATAATCTTCCATACTCTGCTATTTGAACATAACCATTCCCAGGCTGGGTTTTGTCATAAGTTTTAAAAGAATTCTCTAATTCTTCACTTATTCTCTGGAGTCCAACTGAGTTCTTAAGAAAATTAGGGACAGATGGCATTCGATAAACTCCATAACACTTCTTTTTATGTACCCTGTTAAATATTTTCTTACCTTCCAGCCCCATGTGATGCTTCAGAGGTCTTCCCACCATAGCTTCATGACTCAGCGCATGTGCAGTGACTTAATTTTCTTTTCTGATGCTCCCTCACCTAGCCCTCTTGACTTGAGTGTATAAATTCCTTCTCCCTTTGTCCGAATAAATAATTGCCATCATTTCATTTGTGTAGGTGAGCATGCAGGAGTGTGTGTGTTGCTATCAGATATCAGTCACCTCGACTACTGACCCCTCACAGAAGTCAACAGGGAGAGAATTGATGTTTACATAGGATAGATCATGGATTTTATGAAAACTTCATGCCAGGCACTGTGGTAGGCACTGGAGATAGAATGGGAATAAGGAAGCCCCGCCCCTTTCCTCATTTGTTTTGCTGGAGGGAGACGCAATCTAACACACAACTGCCAGTGGGTGTAAACTTGGCCTCTGAGCATGCAGAGCAGGAGCTTCTGACACAGCTGGGGCCGGGCCAGAGGGCACGGGCAAGGGAGGCTTCTGGAGAAGAGAGATGTTTAAGCTGAGGCCCGAGGAAAGTGTTGCCAAGGCAAAGTGGGGGTGGGGCAGGGTAGAGGGGCAGAACCAGCGCACGTGAACTTGTCAACTGAAGGGGCAGCAGTGGGCATGTGGGCTCATTCCTTAGCCCCATCCTGCTCAACATCCTGCAGTAATAATTGTGTCCCTACCTGCCTCCTCCATTAGACAGTGGGCTCCTTGGCGGTGGTGTTTCGGCAGTGTAGGGGGAGGCAGTGCAGCATTGTGCTCAAGAACATAAGCCTTGGAGTCATTTGAGCCTGAATTCAAGTCCTACCTCCATTGCTTCCTGGTTGCTAAACCTCCCAGAGCTTCCACTGTCACCTATAAATGAGAATGATACCTGCCATGGAGTGGAGAGGATCACATGCAACGATGTGGATTGCTTAGTCCTGCACCTGGCATTCACTGATTCCAAAACTCTACACACAACACTTGCTCCAGTGTGTTCAGCTTTGGGGATTTGGCAATGAGCAAAGTAGATTTGGTTCCTGCTCTCTTGGAGCACTTGATAAACAGTAGTAGTAGCTGCTTCTGATTCTCAGGTACAACTCTCTGCTGTTGGCCCATTCATTGTGTGCGTGGAGACTGAGCAGCAAGCTCCAGTGGCTACTCCGTCTGGACGGTAACCCCAACACCTTCCCGAACAAGTAGTGGAGATGGACAGTCTGTTCTATACATTCAATTTAATTGATTCCTCAAGCCCTGGAAGCACTTTCAGCTTAATTACCCATGAAACTGAAGCAAAGATACTTGCGGTCTATCATCATTTTCCAGCTCAGTAATCTATATGTGGACAACCCTGCAACATTACATTTAATGGTTTTTAAAGGCTCGAGAGGGCGCATGCGTGTCTCATCAGCAACTAGTGCCTGGAAATGGCTAAAAATTCCCATGTAAAAGAACTTCTTTGGTTTTGAGGCTGTAAATTTTCAAATGAGGAATTGAGCTGCTGAACACTTGAGGGGGAAGACAAAAGATAAGATAGGTGTGAAGACAGCAGCGAAATGAAAAACAATTGGTGGTCTTTGGCAAGGTGACTGTGACCTGGGCTGCAGAGAGCTTTGGTGGGCTCTTGCCATGAGAGGTCCAGCTGCAGTGAGTCAGGTAGGCTCTTTGGTTTGTAAAGACTTTGGCTACTTAAGCCAATGGAAATTTAACGGAAAACTATAGGAGCTGGATCCCAGAGGAAGAAACTATTAGAGGTTCTGAGAGCACAAGGCAGGCTGGAAGACCAGGTTTGGGAAAGGGCAGGGACCTAACAGGACTCAGGAGGACTGGGTAGCAGGAACCGCAGCAATGGCCTCATGGCAGTAAGAGACTGGCTTGTCTACTGGTTGCTCAGACATCAACTCTTCCTTCTCTCTCTGCTGCATTTGTTCCAGACCCAAAGTCTCAGAAGAGGAACCAACTGGCCGAGTATAGGCTTTAAGTCTTCTCCCTGGAGGTTTTGTGAGTGCAGAGAGGAAGGTTCTGGCAACTTTGGCTTTTGTACTGGGGGGGTGGGCACCTGGAATTACCCTCCCCCCCCCATGGTGTGGTTGTAAATTCCCAAAGGAAATAAATGAGAGTGTTATTAGGAGGGAGGAAATGGACGTAGGCATCTGTAGCATGTAAGACGACAAGGTTGATGACTTACTAGCTAGGAGTCAACTTTGTAATAGTTTTCCTTTGAGATTTACTTAAATGTCACTTGCCTTTCTGGGTTTCCTCAGGCAGCCCTTCATCCTCAGTGTTCTCTTTGCACTTTGTATCCCTTTCGGCTCTTAGTTGTCAGGGTCAAGGACTGACCTGATTCACCTCTGTACTCCTAGGGCCTACCAAAGTGCTCAACACATAGAAAACATTTGATTAATCACAGGTGAATAGAACAAATATGTGTGGGTATGTTACTGGAAACACAATTATAAATAGCTGGGAATTTCAATGGATAAGTTTTCTGGGTAGAAAACATTTAAAAATCATTTTGTAGCACGTGTATGTTTAAAACCCACTGCACAAAGGCATGTGGCCTTGAACAGTATAGAGTCAGAGAGAGCAAAGCACAGAGACTTATGCATCCTGTGTATTTCAGCTTTTATGCACCTGATCTTTGAAGAATATTTTCTTTTACAAAAGGCTTCTTTGCTTAAGAAATTTTCTTGCCTTGTTTAGTATTAATCAAACATTTTTTCTTTAACCTGGAAACACATTATCCTGCTCCCTGGGATATTTTGTATTTCTACAAACCCCTTGGGCTTTCCTGGGATCTAGCTCCATGGTTCTCGGAAGAAACCTGACCATTGGGAGCTTCTGCAGTGCTGGTAAATCTAGCTGCAGTAGCCATGTACAAATGAATTCTTTCAGACCTGACTTTTACTCCTAGATAAATGGTCTTATCTAATCATGCAGAAATTCCCTATTCTGAATTTTTTCCTTAAAGCAGGTTCCCCTGACTCTCCTTCAGTGAAGTGATTGGCAAGGGATTGTGGAGAACAGAGGTGTTTGTGACCCTAGACTTCTGCCTCCCTGGTCTAGTCAGAGCAAGCAACAGAGACTGACTGTTGTAAGCAGAGAAGAAATGTGTTGAAAGGGCATGGGGAAGCCCCCGCAATGGCCCCAAAAGCTGAAAACTGGGCAGGATCAAAGGGAGGCTGGGCAACGGGGACCAATGCTAAAAATGCGAACAGCCCCTGACCACAGAACTGGCCTGATGAGGTCCCCACAGCTACTACCACTGAGTCTGGATGCTATAGCCCACAGAGTTGCTGTTAGCTACAGTGGGCACCACTGACGCTACTCCCCCTGGGAATGGGGTATTTTTTTTTTTTGTCACCACTTGTCCTCAGAATAGGTTCTTCCCAGTCTCCTGTTCTCTGCATCTCTAGCTGTTATTTCAAAGTCCCGGGTGGAACTATTTGAACATATGGGCTGAGGCCATGTCCCCATGACCTACTTTCAAGGGAGTTGGGAAGGTGAACACCACATTTTCAGGCTCCTTAACAAGATGCTTAAAGTGGGTGAGGGGAGATTCCCCAAACATGAAAAATAATTTCATTTGCTGGGCAGCCAAAAGAAAAATGCCATGACATATTTATTTTCAGTCATTGTTGGTAATGTAAGAGAATTATCTCCTTGGTGTTTTAGATCTTGATAACAAAATGATTTGTTTATTCAACACAGCAATATGGATGGACAGAGGACATGAAAAAATCTACTATGTCCATCGTTTCCTTGAGCATCTCAATGAAATGCCATTGGCTATGTGGGTAGAATGTTCTGTAAATATCTGTTAGGCCCATTTGTTCTAGAGCCCTATTTAAGTCTAGTGTTTCTTTGTTTATTTTCTACTGGGAGGATCCATCCAGTTCTGTCAGGGAGTGTGGAAGTCCCCGGCTATTACAGTGCTACTGTTTATCACTTTGTTTAGATCTGGTAGGGTTTGCTTTATGGATCTGAGAGTACCTGTGTTAAGTACATAAATATTTTGGATTGTTATGTCTTCTTGTTGAACTGTTCCCTTCACCATTATATAATGATCATCTTTGTCTTCCATTACTATTGTTTATTTGAAGTGTATGCTATCTAATACGGGAATGGCTACACCAGCTTTCTTTTGGTTTCCATTTACCTGGAATATTGTTTTCCATCCCTTCGTCTTGAGTCTGAATGAGTCCTTGCAGTTTAGATGTGTTTCCTGGAGACCACAGATTTTGGCTTGTATTTTTTTAATCCATTCAGCCAGGCTATTTCTCTTGAGTGGGGAATTCATGCCATTTACATTTATTGAAAGAATTGATAAGCGTGTGGATTTTTGTTCATCATGTTGAGTAGAACCTTATTGCTTTGTTTTACCTCTTGAGCCATTATGGTATATGGGCTCTGAAGTTTAGCTTTTGAGCGATTTTACACTGGTGGGTGTCTTGTGTGCTGATGTATCTATTAATATAATGCAGATCTGACTATTTCCTGCAAGGGAGGTTGGGCCTTGACAAATTCCCTCAGCGATTGCTTATTTGAAAGTCTTTATTTCTCCCTCATATGAGAAACTCACTTTTGTAGGATACAAAATTCTAGACTGGCTCTTTTATGTTTGAGAAGACTGAGAATGGGGCCCCAATCCCTTTTGGCTTGTAACGTCTCGGTTGAGAAGTCTGCAGTTAGTCTGATGGATTTTCCTTTGTAAATTACCTGATGTTTCTGCCTTACAACTCATAGGAGTTCCTCCTTGATGTTACCTTTGGCCCTTCTGCTGACTATGTGTCAGGTCGATTTCCTCTTTGTGATCCATCTCCTAGGAATCTGTTGAGCTTCTTGTAGCTGGATATTTAAATTTCTAGCAACACCAGAGAAGTTTTCCTCAATTATTCTCTCTAATAAATTTTCCAATATTCTTCACCCTCAGGGATGCCTATGATTCTTATGTTAGTTCTCTTTACATAATCCCAAATTTCTTGTAGATTTTGTTGATTCCTCTTATTTCTCAGTTCTTTCTCTTCGACTGAATTGTTTAATTCAAAGGTGTTATTGTTAAGCTCTGAGATTCTTTCTTCTGCCTGATATAGCCTCTTCTTGTCTTTCCTCTGTGTTTCGTATTTCCTTGAATGAATTTTTCATTTTCAGAAGTTCTGTCTGATTTTTTAAAAGAAATTGATTTCTTTAGTGAATCTTTCTTTCATTTTTCCTGTATTGTTTTTGTGCTTTCTCTGTGTTCGGTTTCCATTTTCTCTTGTATTTCATCGAGCTTCCGTATAATCCATATTTAAAATTCTTTATTGGTCATTTCAATATTTTCATCTTGGTGGGTAGTCATTGGGAAGAAGTTATTGTTTTCTTTTGGGGGTGTTCTTTCACCCTGATTTTTCATATTTCTGGAGTTCTTTCATTGATTCCTTCTCATCTGGCTCTCTATCAAGAGCTGGAGTACTAGGCCTGGCTTGCTGGCCTGTCTCTGGGTCCCTGAAGATTGATTCCTGAATGTGCCAGGGAGATGAGTGCTGTTCCTGGGTTAGCTATCGGGTATTCTAGCAGGTTTGATGAACCCCTTGGGTTACCTCTGACCTGCTGTCTTCACCTCTTCCCAACAGTGTGAAATAAGTTAGGTACCCCAGCTTAATCTCAGTGGTAGTGGGTGGTACTTGTGAGTATAAATCAGCCACTCTGTATTTGATTGAGTTGGAAGGTGATATGCTTAGCTATAGAGTTGTTCCTCCGGTCATTGGTTGATGTTTATGTGGAAAAGCCAGCTGCTAAGGTTTTCTTTTATGCCTGTGGTAAGCACTGGTCTCCCAGGAGGGACACTCAAATGCCCAGAGCTTTAGGAAGGACCCTGTAGTTCCCAGGGGTTGCCTGATCTCTACTTCCACTGAAGTGCGGGGAAGAGCAGACAGATCATGGCTGAATTGTGAGGGCCTCAAAGACTTTGGAAAGCCTCAGTGGGGCTCAGAGTTTGCTTTTCTGGCTGCTGGGGGAGCCACTTGTATGTGGTTTAGGGCAAGCTTTCCAAACTGGGAAGGCTGTTTCCGAGGGAGGGGCCTAAACGCTTTAGTGCAAAGGCCCCAGGCCAGGCTCTTTTTGCCCTTGTGCACTAGCAGTTTCTCTGTGGGGAGGTGTTAGTGCCCTCCCTAATCACTGCTTCCTGGAACCCCACAGCACACTCCCATCAGATCAGTCCACATGAGTTCCCTCACTGTCTGAGACTGGCTCTCGAACTACCCCCAGTCTGTGTATCTGACCCACTAGCATGCACCTCCGTCAAATGGTGGTAAGTAGGGAGTTCCCCAGTTGTGCACCCCCATTGCACCATAAGTCCCCAAGGGGAGAGTAGTGTGCCTTTCTATCCACAGGGGCCTCAGCCAAGGAAACGCTCCCACCAGTGAGAAGTGGCTGCTCTCAGGTTTCTTGGCTCAAGCTGCACCCCCTATTGTAATAATTGAGGGGAGGGGCCGCTCTGCTTCCATTCAGCTGGCATGCCCGAGGCATTCAGTTACCATGGGAACCAGGGGCTAGGCTGTTTCTCTCTGAGTGCTGCACCGCTACCCAATATGGTTGTTCTCCAGTGGGGGTGGCAAGTGGGCACACTCACAGATCCCCGTTTCTCAGCACCCCTCCACACCCTCTCATCGGATATGTTAGTGGGGGTTTCCTCACCACCCGGGTACAGGACCTGGACCTCTCCCCTGCATCTCTCTACACTGCTCTCATGTCTAGAGGGCAGCAGGATTGGCCCATCTGCCTAAGCTGCTAGCATGTGATCCTGCAAAACACTGGTGGGCAGGAATTTCCCAAATTGTGGTGGCCCCTCTCTCCATGGAAAACTTGGCCAGGAGTGTGCAACCAATGTAGAGAAGTAGCCATTGGTGAGCTTCTAAATTTAGAGTACTCTTTCAGTTACAGTGGGTGGGCAAGGGGCCACGGCTACCAGTAGGGCTGAGCTCAAATTGCTTTCTCTGATGCTGTGAATAGGGGAGGTGCAGAGGAGGAAGTATCTAGGTGTAAGAAAGCCGGTACATCAGTTTCTCATGACACTCTCCAATGGGTGTCCCTTATGGACACCGAAACTCCTGGTGTTCACTGGTTCTCTTCGCTGTTCCTGTTTAGCCATGTGCCTGGACTCATGGAGGGCGGAAGCATCTTCAGTATACTTTGTGTCTCACTGTTCACTGAAGACACCTAGTTGGGGGAGGGGAAACTCCCCTTATCCTTTCACTGGGCTCTGAGCCTCTCTGTGTTTAAACTGTGCCACTATCTTCTCCTCTCTATCTTCTTCTTTCTCAGCTTTGCAGTTTTCTCCGTGGGGTCCCCAGACGTCTCTGTTGTCTCTCTCTGTGATTCATACCTCAGCTGCGACTCTTCTCCACTCTCCTTACCTTCTAGCCTGGATGGTCCAATAAGTGATATCTCTAATCTAATTAGGGTTCTTGTTTGATGATATCCACAAAGCTCCTAGGATATAATAATGCTTAATAAGTGGTAGCTATTATGGCTAAATTAGAAAGACTTGAGATTGTGGATTGGCCAGAAGGGTCAAAATGCAAGGCCTATGGATGTCCAGGATGTACCAGATGTCCACCTTCAAGGATAATTTTGGAGGAAGAAGGTCATAACAAAAGATAAAGTGGGTGACCTCCAAGTTGGATGACCTCCATCAAATAGGATGGGCAAATTCCCAAATGCTACTGGTCACAGGTGCCTGAGCAGAACAATCTGCTTTCAAAGTACAATTAAATAGGAAAATGTTTAGTGATCTCGAGGGGTAGACCCACCTCGGTGCCCCATCTGCTCAGTTTAGGCACAGCAATTAGATAGTGCAGGGTAAAATGTTTATCTCTAGTTTACAGAAGGTTTTTTGGGGAATCTTTTTGCAGAACTCAAAAGGGGAGTGATCTCAGACACAGATGATGTCAACAACCTTTGTTTAGATCGGAATCCTGGGAAAGTCATCAATCCTTGGACACCCTCGTATTTCTATATTTATTCCAGTTACCCAGCAGATAATAAATAGGTTTTTATTTCTGCTAAGTGCTAATTTAAGGAGCATCTCTTTTTACGGATATTTACTGGGAGAAAATATAAAAGATGCAGTCATCCTATCTAAGAGAAATGATCTGTTGGTGTTGCTGATTCCCTTTTTTAGGTTTGGTACCAATTTTATTATTATTTAGCATTTTTTGCTAAATTAAAAATGAGAATGAATCACTCAAGAAAGAAAGAAAGATTCTAGGAGATGTGCCTACATTTATTTTTCCATGACTGAGGATCATTTGAGTTTATGTAAGATGTTATTTCAGAGTTAGCACATCACCTCTAAAGCTGCTGTGTTTAAAGCTGGGTTGATTGTAAAAAGCATTATTTAAAAGTTTCCATGAAGCGATTAGGGGCAGAATATGTACACATTGGTCACCCAGGGGGATGTTCAAATAGTCATTTACCTCTTTAATAGAGACAGAAAATGTAATTAACAACCATTTGCATGTAACAATTGAATATTTCATGGTGGCAACAATGACTCATCCCTACTTCCTACAGCAACTAGAGCAAAATTAAAGCCAAGTCTTATGACTTTCAGGAAAGTACAGAATATAAAATTCGAAATTCATCCTGTCTCCTGTCTTACGAGTTCACCTTCCTTGTATTCCTCTCATACTCATCTTCCTTCTGCAAGCAGCAGTTTTCACTTCTATATTGCTTTGTTCTATAGGTTTCCTAACTTACAGAGGGAACTTGGTTAGTGCAAGAAAGGCAAATAGGTCTCAACTCTAAGGTTTCAACCTGAGATTGATTGGTAATGGCTGCCTGGAATACTGTGTTGAAAGAGCTTCTAAATAAAGTTGCCTCTAGTGCAGTGGGAAGCAGGGCAGTGATTGATTAGTAATGCCTACCATAGGTTGGAGAGGGAAGAGGAGTGACCTGAATATCACTCATTTTGCCATCCTCAACCAGCACAAAGAACACAAAGTTAGGAAATCGGATCTGGCCTCAGTTTGGCTATTACATGCTATGTAATTCTGGACAAATACCAGCATTCTAGTTTTCTCAAATGCTAATTTGGAGAAAAGGAGAGAAATAGTCTATCATACAAAATTCAAAAGGCTATTACAAAGATCAAAAAAGACTTGAAAGTATAGAAATCTGTAAAATATGTTGCCATTTTTCAAATTGAAGGCTAACTGGGCAGTCAGTTAACAGATTTATGCAAATAAGATCAGAGCTCCCTTGTAAATATATCTATTTATTTTACAAGTGTGGAAGATATAAGGAAAGGGGAGTGTAGAGTCCTTAAGTTAAAGTGGGAGACCTGTAGAAGGTCAGAGATGAAAGGACCTTAGCTATGAATGTTATCTAGAAGAGTGGTTTTCCTTTTTTTTTTAAATCTAAGAAGTTCCCAATAAGTGGAGCTATTCTGTCTGAAGCTACCTGTATCTTACTAGCCTTCCCAGATGCTTGGTGTAGAGTAAGAGCCATTAAATATATTTGAATTCAATTACATGCCCCAGGTATCTTCAGCAAGAAGTATTAAAACTTTCCCAGCACGTTAAATTCCCCAGTCTCACCAATAACATCTTGGATCTTAGCTCCAATGTGTGTGACCGAATTCCCTTCATGGAGGCTGGGAAGAGAGGTACTTGTTTGACTAAGATCCAAATGATAGGATGCCTGGCATGGGGAAACAAAGAGAGGAAACCCAGTCATAATTGTATTATAAACACAAGGACATAAAAAATCAGTAGTTCCATTTGTAAAATCCTTGAGTGGAATGAGTAGTCCTTATAGTGACTTTGCCTTATCAATCTCCACTCATCCAACAAATATTTACTCACCGTCTACTGTGTATGAGGCACCGCGTTTAGCACTGGGGATTAAGTACAGTGCTGTGCATTGCACATTTAGCACAATGCTTGGCAAAACTGATGAGGTCCTTGTTTTCATGGGACATATATTTTGTTGGGAGAGACAGAAAGAACAAAGATAAAAAGATAATTTTAGACAGAGATATGTGAAATGAAAATAGTTTTCATACAAAGGAACTGAGGGTGGAGCCTATAAATAGCAGGTGCTCCACACTTGTTAAATGAATCAATAAAGGCTTGTTATTGGCCACCAGCGGCCCCAGACCACACATTGACAGCAGATATTTTCAAGAATATAAAGAATAGAATCATATCATTTGTAATCCTAGAGTTCCCATGGGGCATAAGAGAAACTTCATTCGCCTGATGGAGCGGGAGTTTGGCTCAGAGCACTGTGGTTAGAGCTTTTTATTCCTTTATGTTTCTGAGCTATGTGCGGCAACATTTCTGCACCTAAAGCAATGTCATAAAAGCTGCTCCCTGTTTACGGTAACGGAGTGCAGAGTTATGTTAGGAATTTGTGGCAGAAGGGGAAGAGGCACTGGAGTAGCTGACTTATAACAAAATAACTTTAATAAGTTTTGTTGACTGAGGAAAGGCAAAGCATTTTATGGATCTAGAAAACAAATTAGAAAGGATAGGGTTCAGAGCTGGGAGAAAGGGTGGGGCTCGAAGTTGGGAACCAATAGAGAAGGACTGAGAAAGTCAGACAAACAGAGGCTTCAGGAGACAAACACAAGACAAGAAGCTGGTTTCATTTGTACTGCTGCGATTTGAACACTCCCCCCACCATGGGAATGAAAGTGGGAATAAAATACCCTGCATGAAATCTATGTCGAAAGCACAAAGTTCCTCCAAAGAACCGCTAATCTGATTGTGATGGTTGATTTTAATGTGTCAACTTCTTGACTGTGCCACAGGGTGCCCAGATTAAACATTATTTCTGGATGTGTCTGCTAGGGTGCTGCTTCCAGATGAGATTAGCATTTGATGTGGTGGACTCAGTGAAATAGACTCCCCTTCCCAACAAGGGCAGGCATCTTCCAGTTGGCTGAGAGCTTGAATAGAACAAAAAGCAGAGGAAGGAAGGATTCAGCCCCTCCCTGCCTGCCTGCTTAAACTGGGATCTTGGTTTTGTTCAGCCCTGGGATTGAGATTTAACCACTGGTTTCCCTGGTTCTCAGGTCTTCAGGCTGGGACTGGAATTATACCACCGGCTTTCCTGGGTCTCTAGTTTAGAGACAGCAGATCCTAATCTTCTCAGCCTCCAAAATCATGTGAGCCAAGTCCTCATAATAAATCAATCAATCTCTCTCTCTCTCTGTCTCTCTGTTTCTCCTATTGGTTCTGTTTCTTCCTGACAAACACACTGACCAATAAAAAAAAAAGAGATACCTTAAATTAGAGGCATTTCTCATTTGTGTGCTTTGACAAACCAATTTGTGTGTCAACAGCAACAATGTCATGGAGCTCTGACGTACCTTCTGTTTCCGTAATGTCTGCCATCCTCTTCTTCCTGACGTAGGTATATCACGTTAGGTCCACCGACTTAAGTTGAAGGAGAAGGACTGGAGGTAAATGCTCTTTTTCTCTTCGTGTCAGTCTGGTGAGATGCGAAGTCCCTTCAGCTCTGGCACATCATGGCTGTTGTCCAGATAGAGAGACTGCCAGGGACATCTTGGGACTTGGGACTTGTGTGCTCAGTATCATCCCCGGCTGTGAGGTAGGCAAACCAGAGGGTCAACATGAGGGGCCTGGCTTCTGGGTTCACCTGTTACCTTAATGTGATGGTCAAAGCTCATCACTTCTCATCACTTACGCTATGGAACTACAGAAGGCTCTGAAGCCCCAGGAGCCTGTGGCATATGAAAGCTTTTGGATTTAGCATCTATTTCTCATCTCCTTGTTTGGAGGCCTCCCGTAAACTGCCGTGACTATGTGCTTGCGTGTGATTGTGTGCTTGTGCACTTCGCTGCTGTGATGGTTCTCAGCACCATCTCCCGCCTTACATCTGGGGCTCTTCCCTTTAAGCTGATCCTCCTCGGGGCACAGTCTCTTCTTGGCTACTTTCTTTTGCCCTTCAGAACTTGTCTTCGAATAGGTTAGATGCTCTCCCACCCTGCTTCCTCTATCCTACCATATATCCCACATGCTTATTTAGTTTCCTGTTTTCTCCTCTCTGTTTTAAGGGATGTGGAAGCAGAGGCTGTGTCTGTCTTGCTCACCATCACATCCGCAGAACCTAACACGGTGCTTGCCATGGCGTCGGTACGCAGTAACAATTTGCCAAGCGAGTGAATAAGTGGCCTGCCCGTCCCATGTCTGGCCACTCCCTGTCTTACCTCTTCATCTGCAAAATCGAGCACCTGCTTTACTTCTATCACAGCGTTTCCATAAGGACCAAATAAACCGATGAGCATTTTTTTTCAGAGTACGAAAATAGTTGTATAAAACTGTAAGGTGGTGTTAATTGTTGTATGTGCTGGTGAGCGGAAAGAGGATGGCTGGGGCATGTCTTTTGTTTGTTGCTCAATTCCTGCTGTTCAAATACATGTCAGCATTTAATCGATGCTGTCTGTCCAGAGGGAAGGTTGGAGGAGACAGGCTTCTTCTCCGCTCCTGTCAGGGTCATGGGCACCTACTGAGGTGCTGATCTTAATTTACCTAATAGAGGGTCTTTGGCTCTTGCAAACTTATTGTTTTGATTTATGCAGCAGATTTGCCATGATTAAGGTGTCCTCTTTGTTATAAAGATAAAACTGACCTTTTCTTTCTCAAGGTGAATGACTGATGAAAGGTTTATTTATTTATTTTTAATCACCCAATCAGCATAATGGGTGGTTTTTATCCAGGGACCAACACCTTCTGGTTTGACATCAAAATCTCTTTGTAAAAGGCTCGATACGAGGGAGATTAAATCCAGGACTAACCAATGGGCACAAGGGACGAGGAGACAGATTTTAAAAATTGACTCATTATGAAAGGAGAGCTGTTTAGTAGACAGGCCCAGAGATGGGATGGCGTGTCCCTGGAGATGTTTATGCAGAGGTTGGATGCTTTAAGTAGGGATAGAGTTAATTCACTTATTCCACAGACATCTGATGAGCCCCTACATTGTGCCTAACACTGAGCTAGGTGCTGGGAAGAGCCTGCCCCAAAGCCTGGAGATGTGGGGCTAGTCTTCTTTTAACAACAGCAACAAACAGCTGCACAAAAGTGGCAGTTAATGCTTATCAGTTGCTTATTGTGTGCCAGCACAGAGCTCTGCACTTTATGTGCACTGCCTCGCTCCTCATAATGCCTCCGTTAGGTCTCATTTCCCCTCTCTGCCACTCACTTGCTGTGTGATCTTGGGCCGGTCCCTTTCCCTCTCTGAGCATCAGTTTCCTTATTTATAAAGCTTAACTAGATAGCTTCTCTGGCTTTGTCATGTGTTTTAATTTTCTTATTATATTTAAAAATTAAATAGAGGCCTAAGGCCTCCCAGAGGTCAAGCTTCAATTTTCAAGGAAATAGGCCCATTGAGCTAAGTCAAAAAGGGGCAGTGAAAGAGGAAGAGGCAAAGTTCTGTCTGATAAATTGGGCCCAATGTTTTGGTCTAAGCCTGTTCAGACACTTACTGGCTTAAAGTAACTACATCTTGTTCTCACATTGTGCTCTTCTCAAGACAGTTTGGGCCAAAAAGCTTAAGGAATTATCTGGATATGTATGTAGGTACAGACAGTGATCCAGGAGTATCTCTGGTCACTGGAAGAGGCCAAGGGCTTGGCTTCTGACCCCTCCAGATGGACTCTGAGGCCAGGCAGGAACTCAGCCAGGACATGGGGCATAACCTTTTATTAACACAGGCTGTGGCACAGCAAGGCAGGTAGGGGGAGGGGGAAGAATATTGCCAATGCATGGCGATAACAAAATCAGACTGACTTTTATTGTTTTTAAATTCTCCAAAGGCAGTGCACCCCTTTATTGCCTGCACGTGGGGCTGACTGCTCCTGCGGCCTGCTGTTGTACGCCTCTGAACGCAGGCCCAGGGGCTGTGTCTTGGGGCTTGGAAAGTAGGGGTGATAAGGAGTTCTTTATGGGAGTCAGGGACTGAGCAAGCTCCTCTTGCAGAGAGTCTAAAATCTGCCTGCATTTCCTTAACTGGGGTCAGGACAGGGACATTCACTTTTTAAATATTCAACAAATATTCGTCGAGCACTTATTTGATAATAGTACCTGTGCGTTGTACATGTCATATCACTGAGTCTTATCATCATAATTCATCCTTGGAAGACAAGCCATATGCCTATTTTACAGATGAGGAACTCAAGCTCAGAGAGGTGAAGTCGAGCTTGGGTCAGTACTGCTCCCAAGCCTGTGTCCGTCTGGCTGGCAATGCTGCCCCTTGTCTGAGCTCTGTAACTGCTTATGTCTGCCTGGTCGCATATGGTTTGTGCTGGATGCTTCCGTCAGGCTGTGCTAAGACCTTAACATGGTGATCGGCAAGGTGGGCCTGCCTGTGTCGTTATAGATACCTCCCCACTGAGGACGTTGGCGCAAGGAAAAAGGCAAAGGCCAAATGTAGCTCTGGAAATGAGAACGAAGGCCTTGAATCTAGCTTTTCAGGGCGTGGTCTGAGAAGTTCTTAAAGAGGAGAGAGGAGCAGATGAACAATCCCACGATCTTGTTCAGTAGCAGCACTGGTAAAATTTTCCCAGAAACTTAGTCTAGCTGAGTCAGGTGCGTGCTAAGTTTTCTTTTGCTTTCTGCATTTTCCCCTGTGGCTCCTCCCAGCACACCTCAGAGCCTCCGCACCTGCTCCCTCATCTCAATTTCATCCACGCCCTGGAAGCTCACCTTGTCACCAGGCTCAGGGCACGTAAGTAGCTACGTGCTGTCAGGCAGAAATTCCTGTGGAATCTGAATGGCAAGGAGGTGCCAGATTTAAAGTCTGAATTTTCGCATGTGTGTGCGTGTGTGTGCACATGTGAGTGTGTATGTGTGAGACACACACACAGACAGGTGTTAGTCTGTTTTGAGTAAACCCTTTTCAAACACAACCCTAATTCCTGAGGAACTATTTGGAAAGTTCCCAAGGTACAAAAAGATCAACCACAAACGATGACCTTGAGGTAGTTGGTGGAAAGTGGGATTGTTTTTTCTTGGCATTAATTTCTTCCATGCCTAAGAAAGGTGCAGGGTAGACAGTGGCTCTCAGGAAGAGCACTGGGCCGACATTTGCTAAGTGGTCTCGGGAGGGGGCTGAGGCTTTCAACCAAGTAGCTTGTTGTCACTGAAAGGCAAACATTTGGTTTTGAGTTCAGCTCCCACTTGGAATTCATTTCCCAGACCTCAAAGTGTGAGACGTTGCTGTTGTTATTTATTTATTTTTCTTTATTCTTAGGCTTGTTTGTTTTCTGGCAAGGTGCCAAGGTAGTTTCTGTGAAGGCTGGAGTCCTTCGGTATTTGTAAGATGAGGAAAATGCCACAAATGGTGGTGAAGAGGATGTACAGGAATTGGACAAGAGGGAATTAAGCCAACTCTGCCTGAATTGCCTTGTTTTTCTTTCTTCTTGGGAAATCAGAAAGTCAGAAGCAATGGAATCCATCACTGCTTCATCCTTCCTTCCTTCGTCCCTGCTTTCCTTCCATCCTCCATCCTTCCATCCCCTGTCCATCTATCCATTCATCCATCCATCCATCCATCCATCCATCCATTCATCCATCCATCCATCCATCCATCCATCTATTCATTCATCCATCCATCCATCCATCCATCCATCCATCCATCCATCCGTTCCTTCTTTCATCCATATGTGAAAACTGAATTGAGCATCTTTTATGAGCTAAGGGATACAATAGTCAACTAAACACAGTCCTGGGCTTCTAGAAACTTGTAATTGAGTGGGGAAGGCAGACACAGACACAACACTGAGATATAACAAGGTAAATTATTTCAGCAGAAGTTTGTGGCGGGGGATCCGGGGAGCCCAGTAGAGAGGGCTGCTGTCTCTGTCTGGCACAGGGGTTGGGGGTCAGCAAACCTTCGCTGAGCAGTGTTTCTAGATGAAACTTGAAGGGTAAGGAGGCAGGGTAGGTTGGTGTAAGAACCAAGGCCACATGATGGGTGATCATTATGGAAGTAGACAGAAAGGGATGAATTAAAGATGTAGCGTGGGGGAGAAATGGACTAAGTGGTCTGGAAAGTTAGAAAGGAGCGAGGGACAACCATGTATGGAGGCTTCTGCAGTGGGACAGCCATGCTGTCAGTATCCAGGGCGGGGCGGGACGGGCAGGGGGCTCCGTCAGGGCCAAGTGGGTCATTTTTGTTACAATAATAATGAAAACGAACACTTCTCCAGCTACTTCAGCACAAGCCCAGTGACAAGTACTTTGAATGCATACCTAAGTGTATCCCAAATGTGGCATATATATTACAGATTATTTTAGGTGATACCCAGTTGAGACATTGAACAACGCTGAATAGCACAGAGTTTCCTTTTTAATTCTCTTTAGAGCCTCCTGATTGCTTCAAGGAGAAAGTCTCAGTTTGAAGCCTCCAGTGTTTTTGACTTCATTCTTGCACATGCTAATCTCCATTTAACAAAGAGAGGGCAGCCTCAGGCACAGAGCCTTCAGCAGGAAATAGTATTTAGCTAGAATTTAACAATATTTTAATTGTTATTTACTGAGATAAAATTTTCAATATGATTTTTATTGGTATTGTTCTTAGGGTCACTACCAACTATGGTAATACTGATTTTCCATTTATAGTAACAATATACAGCTTTGTATTAAAGTAGATGAATTTAAGTGAAAACATGGATTGATTTAAAGAAAAATATTACCTAACCAGTATTTCAGGTTTTATGCAGATTTGGCAAAGATCAGGAAGTAGTATGCCAATGATTAAAGTTTGCATTATCTCATTCCTTGCAACACCTCTGTCAGGAAAATGCTATTTAGGTCTCAATTTTACATATTAAGAAATTGAGATTTATAGAGGTTAAGTAATTTGCCAAGGTCATTCAGCTAGCAAGTGCCAGAGCTAGGATTTGAACCCAGGCCTTTGTGACTCTAAGTCCTGTGTTTTCAACCTTGAGGACATGAACCTTTATAGACCAGATATCTGACAATAGATGAAGGGAGGATTCCAGACTGTGAGAGCTGGAATGGGTCTTAACAAGCCATCCAGTCTAGTGTTGTCAAACTTTTCACTACCAGCACCCTTTTTATTATTTATTTTTCAATTTAAAAAAAAACTGAATTTAATGTTATGATTAATTTATTCTCCTAGTTATTATGAATTAATTAAAGATGTGCAATGCACAAATTGAAATGTTCTTTCAGGATGATCTAAGTAGGAGATTTGAATTAGCTCGAAAGAACTGATATGGCCTTGGGGTTTTAGACGAGGGTGTTGAGAATAGATTGTGAACCTCTGTTAACATCTTCATGGACTCACAGGTGCCTGTGGTTTCTGGGTTGAGAATAACCAGTCTAGACCACGTTCCTATTAAGTAAGACACAGAGAAAGGGAGTGGTTGGGTCAGATGTGGAGTCCAAACAAAGGACAGAGGTGCCCTTTCCCTCTGCCATGCTGTTCAAATGGGTCCCATTCCCGCTCTGAGATCTTTTGTCCCAGGGCTTGGCTTCCTTCTTATTTCCCACTCCTCCTGCCCCCTGGCTGCTTCTCATCATTTGTAGTTCTTAGCTGAATCTCATTTCCCTTATTTTCCCTCCTGGAAATGCACGCACCTCAGGAAAGCGGTCACAGGGTGGTTGTCAGGTCTGGATTTCTCACCAAGTCCCTTGTCTAATGATGTCACTGTGCACCCTCTGACCCATATAAGCCACATTAAAGGAGCCTCCTTGACTTTGCCTTTGCTTCCCTCTCTAAGCTCATCACTTACCATTTCCCCAACACCCCAGCAACACTGAACTACTTTCTTTGAACTTGCCATGTTCTTTCTCACCTTTTAGCCTTTGCATATGCTGTTCCTTCTTCATAATAACGTGCTACCCTTCACTTGGCACTTACCATGCACCAAGTCATTGTGCCAAGAACCTTTGTTTATTTGATTTGGTCCTTATCATAGCCCTATGGGGAAGGAATTATTATCCCTACTTATTGTGTAAGAACAATGAGACACAGAGAAAATTAGTAACTTGCCCAAGGTCACACAGCTGGCAAACGGCAGAGCCAGGGTTTGAATCTGCAAAGTCTGACTCAGGCACGTGCCTTGAATCACCTGCCCTGCCTTGTGATCTTCCATTCACATGACTGATTTTTATGTCGCGCCTCTATAAGGTCTCAACTTTAACATTGATACCTCTTGGAAATCTTTTTTGATGCCTCTGGGCTACAGTAGAATTCTCCATCTGGCTGTTTCCACAGCATCATCTGTTTCCCCCATTTCATTGTCATTGTCTCCTTATCTAGAACATGTACCAAATAGTGACATGTAGATCACAACTGAAACCTTCACACCCAGCCCCGTGTTGAACATACAGTGAGCACACGGTGCATAACTGTTGAGCGCACATACCTTCTTTGCTCCCTGTCTTTCTCCATCTCTATATTTAGCCATCAGATACTGCAATTCCTGCCTCTGACATGCCTTCCCTGCCCTACGCACGGCCCACTTCCTTGCTTCTACCTTGTCTCTGTCTCATGATGTCTTGCATGGACAATAAAGTTCTCATTTATTTCAACAATGGGTAGTTTAGTGCGTGATAAAACAAGATTATTTTTGAAATAAGGTTGATCATTTTCAATGGCTGTGGCTCACCTTTCTATAAGCAATCTTTGCATCTGGAAGTGAAGAATCTTTGCTAGCCTGTCTTGACCTCATTAAATGTCTCAAACTACATTCAGGTAGATAGAAAGTTGGCCATGGATTAGAATCAGCTGGGTCTGCTGGTCCAGGGTCTAGGTTCTAGGCTGGATGCAGTTGAACTTTGACTCCTGGATTTTTCTGAAATTTCACGAGGACTTTGGTATGTTGGAGGAATACATATTTTCAATTGTTCAAAGGTAAGTAGCAATATTTCATAACCATTGGTTCAGGGGGATTGTAGCATTTACAACCTTACGATATGGTAAAAGTTTAAGCTGGAGGAACTCCTTGAAGTTTCAACACACACCCACCATCACTTTATGCTCGGTCAAACTACAGCTGAAGTTTTTGGTGCTGTTTGCATTTTGAACTTGTTTCCACCTTACACTTTACAGACTTATTTAGTTACTGGTTTCTCATACAAGCCTTTTTTTCTTCCAGAAGTACTCGAATTCAATCTTGCTATCAAGCATTTTGATGCCACAGTTAGCTTAAAATAAATGAAATACATAGAAGAGATACGTAGTTATAGGTGCCTTGAAACACATTTCAAGGTGAAACCAAACATGTTTATATGTAATTCAACTTTCATCATACCAACTTAGCATAAACAAAGCTGTCACTTTTCGGGAAGAGACTTTTGAAACACCCTGGCAAAAACCTCTCTGCCACTGACCCTGTCTCTAAGCTCTTCAATTCCATTCTCCTTGCTGCCACCTTAAGCAAAACTCTGGCATGTTTCTTTTTTGCCTAAGAACCTGGACATTCAAGACCTTCCACCAATTGGGCCAAGTAACAGTTCAGCTGTTCCCTGCCCTGCGGTTGTGGTTCAGCTGTGCTGGACTGCCTACCCTGAACAAGCCACCTAGTTTCCTGCTGTTCTGCCTTAACTGTTTCTTTTGCACCTCCCTAGAGAATCTTCTCTTCACATAGTGACCTATTTTATTTTTCCATCCTTCACAACCCTACTGAAATGGCACCATTGCTACATCTTCCTAGGTCTTCTCAATCAGGGGTAATCTCTCCCTTGTATCGCCAGATTTATGTCTCTATTTTATCTTAAATATCTCACCTCTCCCCTGTATTTCCAGATTTGTTTACATCTGTATTTTATCTTAAATTTCTCAAGTTCTTCTTTATTTATTAAAAAACATACAAAGCTTTTTTAAATAGTCAAAAGTATATGAAAGGAAAGAAAAAAATGGCCAGATAATATTTCTTGACATAAAATAGTAATGCATATATTTTGTTGGAAAACTCTGATAGTACCAAAAGGAACCAAAACAAAGTAAAAACCTCCTTGCCCCTCCCCCTCTACATCTTTAACTTCAGCATGTAGCAGTCTGCTGTGTTTTAGTGACTGTGTTTACCTTCCTCACCAGACTCGGAACTCCTTGAGGATTGCTACCATAGCTTTGTATCCAGTGCAGCACATTGCATACAGTGAGCATACAATAAATGTTTACATTCTTGTATCTGCATGTTATACTACCTGTTTTCATTTAGACAGACTTTATAATGTATATATGGCACATATATGGGTAAACACAATTGGAAAAGCCCACATTTGGAGTTGCATGGAAATGTATGATTGCCCTAAACGCTGAGTGTGGGAGACTTTTTAGCCTAGGATATTAAGGTTGCAAATGTTGGACTCAGGAAACAGTGCCCCAAAATGAAGGCCTCAGAAACAAAAGTTTTTCTCTGGCCCTCCCCTGTCCTCCTGTCTCCCAGTCTCACTCTCCCCCAAGACTAGCTGTAGAAACCAGACCCCGTTTTCCCCAAAGCCAGCAGTAAAATGTAAAAGTATTACTCTAATTTTCCCTCCACCTTTTGTGTAAAAACTGGCCGTAGAGAAATGAT
>CAUYSK010111326.1:0-12088 GCA_963575035.1 Avahi laniger
GGGACTACAGGCATGAGCCACCATGCCCGGCTAATTTTTTTCTAGATATATTTTTAGCTGTCCAATTAATTTCTTTCTATTTTTTGGTAGAGATGGGGTCTCGCTCTTGCTCAGCCTGGTCTCGAACTCCTGAGCTCAGAACGATCCGCCCACCTCGGCCTCCCAGAGTGCTAGGATTACAGGCTTGAGCCACCGCGCCCGGCCTGTTGCAAAGTTTTGAAAATGAGATTGAGATGATTAGAAATGCCTTGAAAGACCTCTGCTGGGGGAGGTTGGAGGAATGCTGAGAGGGGTCTCAGCCCAGATGTTGGAAGCTCAGTAAGGCTATAGTAGGAGTGTACCTGCGAGAGGCAAGGGACTAGAATAGTGACAGGAAAGGTCGAGAGGAGAGGAAGCATCAGAGAAATTGAATGTGGTATAGCCAGGCTTGTGGACAGCAGAGTTAAATTAATCCAAAAGATCCATCAGGTCAGTGTCCCATCCTCTTTCAGGCTCAAATTTTTTCAGGTCCATTTCTTCCTCCTTCTGGTATTTCTATAGGGAAAATTTTCTCATTCATTCTATAAAAGTCATTTGACTCACACGAGTCTTGGAAAGATTCTCCTGAAATCCTCTGATGCCGAAAACATTGGCAACGATGTCACATTTCTAGAGTAATTTCTCTTTCTCTTTCAAACTTTGAGCTCTGTGAGGGCAGGGATCAGACCTGTCCTCCCCCCGATGTGTCACCAGCAGAGCATCTGCCATGTAAGAGATGCTCAGTAACTACATCTCGAATGCATTGATGATAAGTTCTGCAGTAACTTGCAAACAAGAAATCAGAAGAATAGATAGATCTAGATAATAAAGTGAAAAAGTTGACTTAGTGTAAGCAGGCTTAATAACAGTGATAATAATAATAATAAAAAACATGTGTTGAGCTCTAATAAGTTCCACACACTCTGATAAATATACTTTGTGTGCATTATCTGATTTAATCCTTACAGCAACCCTTTGTGGGCACTGTTTTCATTTCCATTTTCCAGAGAGGAAAATGAACCTTAGAGGTTACTTAGAGGTTTTTAATCCTGGGTTTTTAAGGGGCAAAATCTCAAACTTTCAACCACTATGCCAGATTTAATGACCACTTGAATGATATGAATTCTGTCAAAAATGACAATTTAAATAGTTTTAATCCATTATTTCTCTCCTATATTTCTTTCATTCTTGGATTGTTCCGCATCGTTTCTCAATACATATACTTAGATTTTATAGGCACAGATGCTATCTTCCCTCCACTCTCCCCATTTCTCCTCTCCTCCCACCCTAAATAATGACTTGTCATGGTGTTGAAGTTAATGGGATAAGTGCTTAGATACATGGCTCCCCATCCCAGTGGGGCGATGGCCTTACAGATATTCTCACTCCAGCCTGTGTCTTGGGTGCAGTCTGAGCCTTGATATCCACCTCCCACTCCAACTCTCCAGCTCCTCACCTTTAATGCTCCTCCACCATCCCTACAGTTTGGTGGCTAAAGGTATGGGTATGAGGAGCATTTATGGGTAAAGTCAATTAGCAATAGGTAGTAATAAGAGAACAACAGCCATAAAGGAAGATCAGCTCTTGGATGGTAGAGAGTGGATGTTACTTATCTTCCCTCCTGGATCACCTACTCCACTGCCTGGCACATCAAGGCACTTCAAAAACCTTTGTGGATCTAATTAGGTGTGCATGTGAGCCATCTGACAAGAAAACTCACTGTCTCCTTTATTTTCTATGCAACAGACTGAACTCTGTTCTTTTATACACAAGATCTGTCCTGAAAGTATCCAGCCATGCAATAGGAAAAATAGAGACATTTACTGAAGATGATACAAGATACAAGAAACATTGTACATTGGACAATGACGTCTCATTCCCCTTCAAGATAGGCACCTCGGGACATCACACAACTCTCCTACCCTAGCCCATACATGTTCAGCATTCTCAGGTGTTCTGCTTGTTGCAGGCCTTCCAGAACGTGGGTCACTTTCAACAGATTCTCTGCCATCTTTGAAGCGTTTGTGCCGCACTTTTATTTGTGCTGCACTGATCGCATTGTCCCCGAAATCCTCTGAATCACCCGAATAGTTTGCTCGGAGGAATGTTGAAGCGTAACGCAAAATTTGACGCAGATTCATTGCCCTACTGACTCAGCCATTTTGAATGTGACGGCCACACAGTACACATGCTCGTTCAGTCGGGTCTGGCGCCACTCACTAGTACAGTGAAGCCGTCATTGTTCACGCATGTGCATTCCAGTCCACTCGCCTTGGCTGCCAGGTTTCATTCTTGTTGCGCAAAAGACTCTCATTATATTAGCAATGGCTAATATGCATATATACATATATATATGTTTTTAACACAGTGTTGAGTATCAATACATTCAACACAGGCCTATGAGCATTTTTTCCTTTCTCCCTTGTGATCTATCTCCTTCCTTATGAATTTATTTATTATAAACTAGATACTATTACAAAGAAAACAATTACCTATAGTAGTGTGGATAGGGATGTTTGCTTTCCTTTTTGGTCTCAGATGAATAGCTGTGCATATCACTATAAACCATCTTTTCTTTTAAGTATGTCTCCTTATCTCATTTGAGGGCTAATATTACAATATACATTACTTTAATTGCAGATTTTGATAATGTGCTCCATTTTTTACAAATACTATGGCTAGTTTTTAAAAAGAGAGAAAAACTTTGTACGATAACTTGTACTCTGAATTCAAGAGTGTCTCTTATTTGCAATATCAATTCCCCTTGTGCCTCGGACTTTGTTTTTTTCCATTTCACCTCCAAAATTGCATTGAAAACATCTGCTAAGGACTTATTTAAACAGCTAGTTAATGCTTTATAAAGCTCTGAGGTGCACCCATCTGTTCCAGGAGCATTCTCTTTTCTCAAGAGCTATATCATATTTTCTACCTGTCTGACAGCTGATTTTGCCTCAAAACTCTTAATTTCTCTTTATATCAGTAGCATGGCATCTTACTTTAAAGTTCGTAACGGATTTTTCTCCATCTTCCTTTGCTCTGAGCAAATCTAAAATCGAGTAAGTTATTTCCTTCTTTCATTCTTAGTCTTACTTAAATATTCCAATTTTGATTTTGTTTTTAGAGCCAGAATGCCATAATTAAATAGAAGTCAGCATGTATTTCTGAGGGATTTAATCTCCAGTAGTTTGCTTTTCAGCCTCTCCACCCTCCTCCCCAGCATGCAGAACCCAATGCAAACCCCGTTAGCTCATATCAGGTCCGCGGGGATAGTTTACTTATCCTTTACTAGGGAGTGAAGGCTAATCTCAATGGCACCTCAATCCTGCCTCCATGGACTGCTTAGCCTTCTCAGGGATGAGTCGGAACCAATCCTCTGTGTCTCCTAGATCTTCAAACAGTCCAATGAAAGCCCTCTCTCTAGGTTTAAGGTGACAGAGGATGACCAATCCTCAGAGTTTTCCTTTGTAAATTCTGCGTGTGGAGATCTGTTGCCTATGCTTTAGGATATCTGCTACTTAATATATTGGCAACTTCGTTGAAAGTGAGCTTTGATAAACCCTGATTTAACATCCAGGTACACTTCCATCACATAATTTTATTAAAGCAACAGCAATTCGGATGTAGTTATTTGTGTTCTGCTCTTGATTATAGAAAATCAGAAGCATCTTGCAGGTACTTACTCTTTATAAACGTGAAGGTTAATTCACTGCAGGGGCTACTTTTTTTCCTGATGTAAGAATCTTAATTCCCTTAGCTTTCCCTACAGGTGCCATGTGCCATGCTTCTCCTGATTTTCACGAATCACCTCTAAGAGGCAGCTAGGCACTTAACTATTTCTTTCTTTTACCTCCTCAAGTATAGGGGATACTGAAGGGAAGAGGTACATCACACATTTTACACAGACTTAAACCTTAGAGAAGTTTCTTTTGGGCTGAAATTGGGCATTTTTAAAAAGACTTATCCGAGATTTGTCTGAAAATACTAGTTATGTCCCTTGGTGTCTGATTCCTTCTCAAAATGGAGCTCCTGTGTCTCAGAAACCAACTACAGTTTTCCATTTGGTCCTCAACCAAAGAAAATACTGTCTATTCCAGTGTGTCAAATACAAGACCGTTTGTGCCGGTCCATTAAAAAAAAAAAAATCATCCAACTGCAGTTAGTAGATGACAGTTTCGGCAAATCCAAAGAGTTAAAAAAAAAAAGTGTGTATTACTTTGCATTGATGTAGGAATGGCTATTTTTGTTTATCATTAAGAAAAAAAGGATTACTCCTTGTACTATTCTGTGCACATACACAATGAGAGCCATATTTCTCTGAAAACCAGTGTGCCAAGAAAGCTAGTCAAAACGCAAGTGTTAATAAGAAAACTGGAAGGTTATACTGACACTCTTCTTGTACTCCTGGGAGATTCTTGTTCAGTAGGTGGGGGATTTTGCAGTTGTTCCTGTTTCTGATGATCCATGCAATTTTAGGCAGATGTTTCTTTGTGGTGCATCTATTTCAGCTGTGAAGTGAGTGGTAACAACAGGATTATTGGATAGTTTGTCAGTGAAATGGAGTCATTGTTGAGCAAGATATCTGCAGGAAATACCTGCAAGTAAGCTTAAGTGCTAGAAATGAAGCAAGCCTATTTTTTTCTTTAAGGAGAGGTTCATAGATGGCCATCTCTAGGGAGTATTGTGAAAAAGGGACTGTTTGCCATCTGAAGCTGGAGCATCTGGAAAATTTTCCTCTCCCTTTCACAAATTCCTTTGATGCAGCTTTGTGGCAGTACCAAGGGCATTTACTTTCCAGCAGAGCAGATGGGGGTAGACAAGAGCAGAATGAACTTTATCATGTTTTCCAGAAAGAGTCAAGAATTTCCATCCTATTCCTCGCACTTGGAGTCATCATTTCTCATCAAAGATTTTTATAATACCAAAGGGAAGGCACAAACCCAATATTTATTGTACATTAAAAATACGTATTACAAGATCACTCCTGTAACTATTTTCCCTATGAGATAATATGGGTAGTCTCTGACAATGGAATGACTTTGCCTCATCTTCTTTCTCCAGCCAAATCCTTGCTTTTGAGGTTTGGGGAAACCCACCTTTTATTCTAACCTCCACTACCCAAAGTGATCACCTCCTAACATCACCTTTTAACACCTTCTTACATTCTGTCAGGGACCATACTCTCATTACCAAATATTTGGCACTTAATCATGTGCTGATTTGTGTTAAGCTTTCTATCTTTCTTATCATTTTACATTGCATTGAATATGCACTGTACCTTTATGACCCTCCTAAAGAAATTCATTCTTCTGTTCAAACTGAAAGTCTGACAACTATGGTGTTTAGTCTTCTACTTGACTCTAAAACTTGGACCAATCATATATATTCATATAGGTTTTTGAGTAGTTTCTTTAGCATCCCTTGACAATCATTATCGCTAATTTTAAAAAAGCAAAACATGATTGCTTCAAGGGAGGATCTGAGATGCTCCCAGCATCCCAGCACTGAAGATGTGCTTACTGGAACACAATTTGGATGTGGGTCATGAATGGACTACGACACGGCACCATGATAGACATGGTTTGGTGACCTGAAATGGTATAACTGCAAACAGCAACATCAAAAGAAGCCCTTTAAAGAAACCTGGAGTATACCTTAAAATAATGAAATATAAAACTATTGAATGCTCAAAAACAAGGATATTATTATTCTGAAATATTCAATTAGAAACAGTAAAGCTATCTTTAAAAATGAGGTCATAAAAAATTCCCAAATAAATCACTTCTACTTATTAAATTCAATCAAATTTACATGGGTACAATGTATAAATAAAAGCCAACAGCTATACATTATCATTTAACTCTTCACATATATGCAAAGTTATTGGTGTAATAAGGAAAATGTTTGTTTATGTATCACTTATTATTTGTTGTCCACTGAGGATAAGAAATCTGTTTGGGCCTTCTATCATTCTCAATTTGATATTTGGTCCACTTAAATATTTTCATAAGAGCTGTTTATAATATCAAAAGCAAGGCAAGAAACTAATATTCATTATGCATCGAGATTGTGTTAGGCACTATGCTATATAATTTCAATATTTATTTTATCTTTGCAATGATGGTCTGAGATTAGATATTGGTACCTCCATTTATTTTCAGAAGAGAAAAGCAAAGCTCAGTGAGGTCTGTCGGTGGCTAGACTTGAGGAGTACTGGAACCAGGGTTCAATGCCTGGTCTGTAAACTCCAAGGTCCATTATTTCCTGTTACACCAACGAAAACACTTCAGGGAAGTCACAAATTTTCGCAATAGCAGACATAACAAAGACATTGTTAAGGTGTAAAATTTTCTTTAATGAAAGCAATAATTTTCAGTTAGATAAAGAAATTGAAGTGTCAATAACAGATAAATTTTCCAAGCCCAGATAAACATTAACTGGTCTGGTATTTCATAACCCTCTCTCCCCACTTACCTTTGCCCTGCCCAGGCTGAAGGGACCTACCCAACTTTCTACTTATGTTTGTCCCTCTGAGACTCTTATCAACCCTGACCTCTCCCCATGTGCCTCTTGGATCTATTTTATGTTCCAGGTATACTTCTTTAACATAGACAGATTTATTCTCTGAAGAAACTGAACAGAAGAGATTATGGACGCAGAGAAACCAGGCACCACTGCAGGTGAGGGTGAGGCGATGTGTTGGGAACAGGGTTTTGAGCAAGAGTCTGCATAATGATGTGACACAGGGCCCATTATGCTTGGATAGACCCTGTGCCTGACCGAATGTTCTGCTGCTGCCATCTTGCAATTTTGAATAATTTTACCCCTGAACCTGTGTTTCGTAAGTGGAGTCCAATAGGATGACGGAGCATGAACATGAGCAGAGGAGAGACACATAATATGTGTGTTCACTGTACCTTGATGCCTCATTTAAATATAGTGTTTGTGATGCCTCTGTGCACAGAACTTCAGTGGACTCAGGATATGTGATAGTTCAACAAGACTCAAAGTGAATACAAGGTGAGATGTTAAGTCTATAAGTGAGTTCACTGAGGCACTGACAGGCCTGAGAGGCCATGCTTTCTGTTCTAATCAGAACTTTTGAATGTAGCAAAAGGCAATCACATTCTAAGAAACATGACCACTAGGAAACCCTATCATATTCTTTCTTACTCCTGGTGCTTTCCTGTATTAGCCAAACTACCTACAGTGAAAACGATAACATAGAAGGAAATGGAAAGACAGGGAAACTCAAAGCTCCTTTACTTTTCAGGAAAGTAAACTTATTCTTCAGTAAATTGAAGGTAGAGTGTTGGTAGAATGTATGTGTATTAAGTGGTGAGACAAAAAGCAATTGAGTTTTACTTTTTTTTGGTGCAGCATTTCTATTCTGGTAAGAACAAAATACAGATGTACACATAAGCTATGAAATACAAATTGTGTATGTCTGAGGTGATGGATATCCCAATGACCCTGATTTGATCATTATACACTGTAAACAGGTATCAAAATATCCCACATGCTCTCAAAATAAGTACAACTCTGAAATATCAATTTTAAACAGAAATGCAAATTGTGTAATTTCAGTGATGTTGATTATTAGTTAAATGTTCTTATATTTGCATTTAAAATTGGCATTGCACAAAGATAAACAGTGAAACTCATGTTAACAATTTACATTTTCAATATTTTTTTTTAACTTATAACAACTTTAAATAGGTAAAAAAACAGCATGACAAGTCAGGAGAGGGACCGTAGGAGAAGAGAAAAAGTTTTAGATGTCAGTAATTTTAATGGCATGTTCCCTGCTTTTGGAACAAGGGGCTCATATTTTCATTTTATACTAGGTCCCACATTTTATGTAGCTGGCCCTGTGAGGTGCCTTGATTCCCTCCCCTGAGAAGGCCAGTGTCCAGGTTTATATCCCAATGTCTGGAGACATTAACAGCTCCAGAAAATAACTTCCATGGAATTAGGAGTTTACCAGCGAACAGTGGGCTTTCCCCCATTCACTCTAGAGAGAAGCCCACAGGCTATGGTCCCTCCCATGCATACTGGTTTCCCACTGGTTTTAGGCTGTCACTCTATGAACAGAAAACAAATTTCCAAAGAAAAATGGGGGCATGAGGAGATTACCTGATATTATTTAGAAATAGAGCATTTAGAAAAGACTACTGAAATTATTATAAAATCAAGCATTTGGGAAAATATTAGTGATTGGTATGTAGAAAACTATCAACAACTCTAAAAAAGGTGACACAAAAATTGATGGTGCAAGAGAAAGAAAATAATCAGAATGTATTACATGGCCTTTACATAGACCTTACAATGTGTACAATATATGTTGGTTTAAATAAAGTGGTCTTGGAGGATTGGGTGAGATCAGGTAGAGAAGGGGTAGAGAGACTAACTCCTGTTCTAACACTAAGAGGAAGTTGATGTCTAATAATAATAAGTCAAAGATTAGCAGAGCAAGCATATTATTTAGGAACATGGAAATATATTCCAGGAGAAATAGACAAAGAAATTAAAAGCAATTGCTTCTAGGGAGCATGTCTGAAGGGTGGGACGGACTGAAAGAGCAAGCAGGGGATAATTGTTTTTCTTTATAACTCTTTTACTTCTATTTGGTTTTTAAATGCTACATATGTGCCGTGCTGATGAACATTTATAGTAAAAGAAAACCAGACAATGAAAAAAGAAAAGGATATTGGTTATCTCATGGAGTTTCCAGGAAGATTGAACAACCATGCTTGGTAGCTGGGTAGGAACAAATGATGTGTCCCACTTAGGACAATACTGCTACGTGAGGAGGGTCACTGCCTTCTCCACTGCAGTGGTCACCAGATGTTACTGGCAGTACACATTCTCCACCGTCTCTGCCTCTTTTCATCATGGCCACAGGATCAATGTCTTGGGTGGTGGCATCTGATTGGCTGAGGCTAGGTCAGGTGTCCATGAACCTTGGCCAGTTGGACAGAGATTGCTGAAAAATGTCCTTTTAGGCTTCTGTAGGGGGAGGTGAGCTCTGCCTCCCATAAAGATTCATATAGTGGAAGCTGCCTGATTCTTGGAAAGAGATTCAGATGTTGCACAGCTGAAAAAAATATTAAATGCACACTATGGTCCCTTTCTGATGAAAGTACAGACCACTTACAAATATTTGATTTTTCTGCTCTCTGTAAGGCATTTTTGAGGGAAGTTTAAAGTTTTTAAGGGCTTAAATATAGCAGAGGTACATGATTATCTTTCTTTCTCCCTCTTTCCCTGTTTTCCTCCCTTCCTCCCTTCCTGTTTCTTTCTTCTATCTCTCCATCCATCACCTTTATATCAGTCTATTGCACAATAAGTCCAAGAATTGTCATTAGTAAAACAATGATAAGACAGTGTGTGTGTTGCGTGTGTCCGACAGAGTGATTAGAAACACAAATTCCAAGGGAAACCTGAGAACTCTCTACAAAGCAAAAACTTACAAGCAAGAAAGAAATGAAGAAGAACACAACACCTATGGGAGAAAAGATGGTATCCCTCAAAAGAGAAAAAAATTCCCTCTCCCATGTTTCCCCTTATATAAAAACTCTGAAGAGTGAGAAGCACCTTTCTGAATAATTCCAGGAACTGAACACAAAGACTGGGACATGGCATGGACTCGCCCATAATTTCTGTAAGGACCATATGTGATGTTCACTATGGAGAACCTCAGGTTGCGTCAGGGAACATACATACGGAGAAGTCAACTCAAGAACATCTGTCATTTCTTCAATCAATACACAGGCGGGGTTTGGTGACACAGGGGAACTTCAACTTTTACATACTTTCATTGATTTAGTGTTTAAACACCATTTCCTATTAATAAACTTTTATTCTAGTGATTGGGGGTTTCCAATAAGAAACTAAGAGAGTTGACAGCCACATTTGTTGCACATATCATGTATTCCCAAAAGGAGAAACAAGGTTTTGGGCAGCAAAGAAATGGAAATGCCAGCAAAGTCAGCATTCTATGAAAACAACCTACAGAGGACTAGCCCTGATTGTTCTAGATAATGGGTGTGTATTGCATATTCATATATTTTTAGAGCGTATATGCATACAAGGTCTGTCCAGAAAGTATCCAGCCATTGTTAATGTAATGAAAACAGTTTGTACGACATCAGTGTAACCTGGCAGCCAAGGAGAGCGGACTGGGATGCGCATGTGTGAACAATGACGACTTCACTGTACTAGTCAGTGGGGCCTAGACCCCACTGGGTGATCATGTGTACTGGTGGCTGTCGCATTCAAAATGACTGAATAGAGCAACGAATCTACATCAAATTTTGCATTAAGTTTGAACATTCCTCCACAGAAACTATGCAGATGATTCAGATGGCTTTTGGGGACGATGCAACGAGTGCACTGCAAATGAAAGTGTGGCACAAACACTTCAAAGAAAGTCAAGGATTTGTTGAAGGTGAGCCATGTTCTGGAAGGTCTACAACAAGCAGAACACCTGAGAATGTTGAATGTGTACGGGTTAGGTGAAGAGATGCTGGGAGAACTGTGTGAGGTCCCAAGGTGCCTACTTTGAAGTAGATGGAGGAATCATTGTCTTATGTACAATGTTTCTTATGCCTTGTATTGTTTTCAATAAATCTATTTTTCCTATTATGTGGCTGGATACTTTCTGGACAGATCTCATATGTTAAATAGCTTGATTTAGCCATTCCACAATGTATTCGTTTATCCAGACATCACTATTTAGCCATAAAAAAGAATGAAATCCTATCATTCGCAGCAATAGGGATGAGCTTAAAGAACATTAAGTAAAATAAACCAGGTACATAAAGATAAATATTGCATGTTCTCACCCACATGTGAAAGCTAAAAAAGTGAAAAGTTACAGAAGCAAACGGTAGAGTAGTGCTTACTAGAGGTGGGAGAGGGCAGGAGAGAAGGGGCAATGGCCAAAGGTCGGCTGACAGATAACAAAGGCAGAACTAGAGAGGGGGAGTAAGTTCTCACGTTCCATAGCACTATAGGGTAACGACAATTAACAACAATTTGTTGTTTATTTTCAAATAGCTAGAAGAGCAGATTTTAAATGTTCCCAACACAAAGAAATGATAAATATTTGAGGTGATGGATATGCTAACTACCCTGATTTGAACATTACACATCGCATGCATGTACTGAAATATGTACAATTATGTGTCAATTAAAAATAAAAGCAAAAACACATGTTATATACCATAAATATATACAATTTTTAGCTACTGATTAAAATAAAAACTTAAGAAGAAAATTAATTTCTGCTCCTTAAGCAAAAAAAAAAAAAAAAAGAAATTATACTATATAGGCTAGGATGATGTCAACAAAGCAGAATGACAGAAGAAAAGTCAGTCTGAACTACTGAAATGCCAAAGCAACAAGACATTTTTAAAGAAATATTATTTCATTATCTATAGGCAAATATAGTCACATCTTTACTAATGCGAGTGACCATTTTAATATCCTGTGAGGCAGCAATCACATTTATCTCATCTTCATTGTATCCCCAGTACCTAACACATTACAGGCACTTAGTAAGCACTTGCCGAATGGATGACTCAGTGATCATAGTCACTGTGACCAAGTTTACACAAGTTGACTTTGAAGAAGCCCTGGGAATCTTTAGGTTATTAAGTATGACATGTCCTATTTCCTTAAGTACTAAGTTTGACAGTTGATATTTCTGACATTTCACTTTGACACTTCTTGTTTTATGTTTATTGTGAAGGTACATCCTCAGTCTTTCAAATGCACATTTAGGCTTGTGATTATCTTTCAAATTTTTTTTAGAGCAATTTTTGTGAAATCATGGATAAGTCAAAAATTTGCATTATTTTCAAACAGGAGTTCCATCATGGAACCAATGCAGCGCAGACAGCTTGAAACAGTGTTTGGGAAGGATGTGGCTAATGAATGCACAATATGTTGATGTTTTGAGAAGTTCCATTCTAGTGAGTTTAATCTTGAAAATGAGCCACGTGGGCAACCTGAGACCAAGGTGGATAATGATGAGCTGAAAGCTGTAGTGGAAGCAAATCCATCTCAA
>CAUYSK010111328.1:0-34818 GCA_963575035.1 Avahi laniger
GATCTTTATGTACAAGTTAAATTTTTGAAAATATATCACCACAAAAAAAAAAAAAAGAAAAAGAAAATATATCATGACATGGTTTAAGGATACTTATTTCTCTTTCCACAGAATAATCATGACTCAGGAAATTCCAGAAAACAAACAAAAATGTAACCTGAACAACAAATTATTTAACATATATTGAATTCATAATACCCATGAGATTTTATCATTTATATTTAACCAGAATAATATGTTAACTATTTAGTGAAATTTGACATATTGATTTTATAACTTAAAACAAAAATAATGAATAGGGCATGTACTAAAACCTGGAAAAGACCAAGCTTTCATCTACAAATACTGACCAATTCCTGCAGATGTTGTTAGTAAATAGCAGATGTTCCTCAAAACACCTACCTCCAAATCTATGGTCAGCCCATAGAGGCAGATCTGTGTTTCAAAGGTTATGGAATGAAGCTCTTCAGTCACCATGTGACAGCCCTAAGGGAGAAAGAAAGAAATTATCTTACAAATGCATACATACTCTTATGTAATATTAGACCCGCTTTTATACAAATTAATAATGCTCTGAAACATTCCCCAATATTGAGCATTTCCTCTTATTGTTTAAAAAATTAATATACAGAGTTCGAGAAATCTTCATTTCCACAAACAGAATGATTTTAAGTCTCCAATACGAGATAATTTCTGGCTTTTGAAATTCTAGCATATTTTCTTTAATTGAAATTTAGACAAGTGGTTCTTTGTGTTTAGGCATCAAGTTGAACAAAAAATGCATTTTTAAACATTAGAAAAATCTCACTGTCCTTTGAGGAGGGGGGGCTTACACTACACAAAACACAAGACAAATGAAGAATTTACAACTGTCATTTCATATTCACTAATGGGTGCCTTTCACATTCTCACTGAGTTCCACAGTGGACAAGATGACACAAGCCTGTGCAGAACATTCGAGAGGCCTCAGGCAAGCACATAGATGGAAACAAAATACCATATGTATAAATGCTTCACCATTATAAATCAAGTTAAAATATGATCTACCTTCCTGCCTTGACACATAGCCTTCACATAACCTGATTGCCCAGGTTTTAGCTACTTGAAGTCCTGTTGGAACATGGGAGCATAGATAGAGCATGTGTCGCTCCATAAATTAATATTACTATATTAGAGACAGAAACAGTCTCAGGAGTTTTGCAGGGCTTTGCCCTGAAGGAATATGTGAACGTGTTAGTTTGCATATCAAAAGCTGCTTCAAACCTCAGGAGGGCACCTCAAAGGTCAGTGGCAGCTGCTTTCCAAGGTGATGCTGCAGTCTCACACCTGTGGTTCTTGCCTGCTTTGAACGACAGAGCAGGTCTGCAACGAGCCACAGGATGAGAGCTGATCAAAGAATGCCCACCTGAGAGACAGATACCTGCAGCTAAAAACAATTAGCCCAAGGGACAGTTCCTGCTTGAACTCCTGACCACCCGTCTCCATTTGCAATAACTAGATAAAGAAATATGGAGCCACTATATCTCTGTTTAACCTTTCTGCTAAGTGATAGCTTTATCTTAGAACTTAGAAGTTTGTATTTGAAAGATTTTGTAAACATTTGTTCATAGATAGAGTTAGTTAAGGGATCTAAAGAAGCTTTTTGAAATATTTTTAACCTAAAACGAACTACCTGTCATTATGTAAATCTGTTACCCCTGGCAACTGATCTCTGTACCTATAAATACCCACGTAAAACTTCATTCGTGGCCTTACAATTGACGGGGATGTTCGTAAGGACCCCCCGAGTACCCCTGTTTTGCCTTTTATCTTTATAAATTTATAAAACTATACCTTCATCTCTGTGTATTCTTTTATTTCTATTATTTTTCATTTTCTATTATTTTCTTATCCTTTGCGACGACCCCTGCCTAAGGGACCCGATTTTTTGCTGGGAGTGTAGCTAACTCCCTGCAGCATGGCCACTCTGGACCTTTGCCTTTTTCCTTCTCTTCCACGTCTCTGAAGGGCCTTGAATGAGGAGGGAGGCCCCTAGGCCTCTCCTTACACCTAGAAATGTTTGCATTGATGGTGCCATCTATGCTTGGGAGAGTTGACTTGGAGAAGAGGCTCACACAGGCCCTGGAAGTGGGCTTGAGGTATTTTGGGATGGGAATTCTGGGGCCCTGGACTCTGGGTGAGCATATTGCCTCAGCCTCACAGATGGCTTTCTTTGCAGGGAGGGCTGAAGCTGGAGGATGGCCATGACTATGAGGTCCCATGATACTGTGATATATAATAAGAAGAAATATATTATTTTGTCTCTGCCCTCAGTTTCTGAGACAAAGCTTCTAAGATCTTTGCAGATAGGGGTACCAGATGAATCTTTTGTTCTAGAATTTGATCTTTGACCCTAGTTCTGGACACAGAGCTCCTAAGACCTTTGTAATTTCCTGAGTGATAGGAGTGTCTGACACAGAGCTCCTAAATCCCTTGGAATTTTCTGGGTGATAGGAGCATCTTTTGTTCTCATGCAGTGACTCTTGGGGGGCTTCTGGATAGCCTCAGGATGGTGGCTGGTTGCCAGGGAAACCAACCATGCAATTAAAGGGTTAAACTTTCAGCCCCACACTTCAACCTCTGAAGAGGGTAGAGGGGCTGAAGTTTGAGTTGATCAGCAATGGCAATGAGGTATTCAGTTATGCCTACATAAAGCCTCCATAAAACCCCAAAAGAACTAGGTTCAGATGAATTTCCAGATAGTTGAACACATGGAGGCACCTGGAGAGTGGCAAGGCCTGGAGAGGGCATGGAAGGCCTGCACCCCTTCTCACATACCTTGCTCTACCCATCTCTTCCATCTAGTTGTTCATCCATATCTTTTTAACATCTTTCATAATAAAGCAGTAAGTAAAATGTTTCCTTGAGTTCTGTGAGCTGCTCTAGCAAATTAATGGAATCTGACGAGGGGGCTGTGGAAACCTCCAATTTATTGCTGGTTGGTCAGAAGCACAGGTCACAACCTGGGACTTGCAACTAGCATCTAAAGCAGGGAGCAGTCTCGTGGGACTGAGCCCATATCCCATGGGGATCTGATACTCTTCAGGCAGACAGTGCTAGAATTGAGTTTAAGTGTAGGACACCCAGTTGGTTTCTGCTGGACATTTGGTTGTTAGTGGGAAGAAGTCCCCACACACGTTTTGGTGACCAAAGGTGAGGAATTCTGTACTGAGAGTGAAAGTAGAAAAAACTGTTTTTTCTCTTACAGGTCCCATCCTCCCCCCCATTCTAGCCAGTATAGTTTAATTTATATGATTAACTATACATATGATCATTCAGTATGGACAGTTTTCTCAGCTCTTTGAATTATGGCACCTGTGTGTTCACCCAAACAACAGCGTCTCGAGAAGTCTGAGTAACCAGGATTCCACAGACAGAAGAATGGCACTCAAGGTTGTCTACTAACGCTGGAAAAAGACTTCATGCTTTAGATATTACTTTACTGAATTGGAATGTGGATTGTGAGAGGTTTCTTAGTGATTCAAACTAATTTCTAATATTTACTTAAAACCTCTGACGCCACTGTGAAGCACATTTAGAACTGAATCCAGCAGGAAAGCTGACATACAATACACATGACTAGAGAAAAGAAGCTCTAACTAAAGAATTAATGATCATCATTAATTTTCAAAGCATGAGTGGCCATCAATCATAGTTTTTATTATTTTCTCAGTGCAATCCAAGCCAGAGACATTATTCAATTTTACATTCCCAGGTTCCATTCCTTATGGATTGGGAAAGTATCATACATAAGATACATCATTAATGTCTGTATTAAAAGCCATCCTAATCACTTATGATGGTTACAGATTTAAAATATCCATATTTATGATATTTACATTATATGGCACTACATATTATAACTGGACTGGTTGAACTGTACTTCTAAAGAAAAATATCTGTTGGATAATCTGCTAAGAAACTGGAAAACTGACCAAACAATTTAACCAGGGCTCTACCTGGAAAAAAAATGTATAACCTAATGAAAGGCAAGTCTCAGTGTCACCATATTCTTTTTGTTTCCTCTGTGTGGTGCCTAATGGTACACCCTGGAAACCTAGAATATATTAACAAATAGTTATGCCTTTTAACTTGAAATAAAGCCTCTGCTAAGAAAAACATGACTGAGATAAGGATGATTTTCACCCAAATTTCTGCTCAACTCTTGACAAGCCATAATTTATGATAATGTTTCACATGGAAAACTATGTGGTATAGAAAACAATTAAAATAATCCATGAATTATTAAAATAATCCATGAGTGAATACTTATTGAACACTTACTATGTGCTAGATGCTGGAAAACAGTGAGAAGAGGGCAAGAATGGTATAGTCACATGAGAGAAAGCCTTTAATCACAGAATCGTAAGCGGGGAATGTAAAATGACAGCTACGTCCAGTCCGTAAAATAAGGGTTCTGTATGGATGCTGTTGCATTCTAAAAGTCTAAGTTTTTAGTCATAAACTTGTACTGATTTCTCCCTTTAAAAAATGTTGAAACTCCTTAAATTAGTTCTTAAGGAAATCAACTTGCTGTGTAAATGCTTGGGCTATTGGTGGTGTGGGTAGTGTCTGTTTGAGAACACTGAACCTTGAAAGAACATCTGTTTGGCTATTTTGTTAAATGAAACCCAAGGCACCCAGGCTTTACTAATAGCTTCATTGTGTTTCATGACTTTCCACTGCATAAACAAAATTACCCAACACCTCAATCTGTGGCTAAAACTGTCATTTATCAGTTAAAGCCCACTGACAAAGAGTGAACTGGAGAGACTGCGATTTCAGCTTCCTTATTCAAACAGTTTTCACATTTCAACAATCACTCTCCAGCCAGCTCTCTGCCAGATAAAGACCTCCAGGGAAAGGTTGCTTCCTGGGAATGTTTATTTTGCAGGGACAGGCTGATGGCTTCAAGGTCTGGCCACTCACTAGGTGACGGAATTGTTTTTTCACTGTAACTCTTCCCAGGAAAAAGCGAAGGTGGGAAAGAGAGGCATTGACTGCTAACCTTGATTTTCTGATAGTGCGTCTACAGATTTCTCAAGGGGTATTGTGAAATTCCAAACTGAATTCTTAATATTAAATTTGTTTTTTAAAAAATCTAAAGGTTCCTACCCGACGTTGCACTTCTGAGGCTTATAGAATCTTAGTCCAAGGAGTTTCAGAGATTGTCTAGTGTGATGGGTTTTAAATTTTTCTAACCTTGGAAAGTATTCTTGAAAGTAAATTTCCCACTTGGGTTCCTATCTGTAAAATATATAAAATAAAGCTGCCTTGTAGAAACAGGAGTGAGGGACCCAGAGCTCCATGTTTCACCAACCCCCAAAGCACATGTGGCTCCTTAGGAGCCTCTTGGGTTTCTGGGTCTTCTGGGACAGCATAGGTCTTGTGCAATGTCCTTCCTTCACCCAGTCCTAAAGCCAAGAGCCCTGTACATCCTGACATGTCATCTCTTCTTGGATAATTTCAGACTCAAACAGTCACAGGGTGTTGCAATTCTAGGGAGGTTTGAAATGGCATGAGGGAAATTATCATTTATGACATCTTGGAATGATCTCAATCATTTAATAGCTATGTGATCCAAGTTCGTACAATCACAAAAGTAGAACTGATGAACTCAAAGCGCGCGTGTGTGTGTGTGTGTGTGTGCGCGTGCGCAGGGGGTAGAGGGCATTGGGTGGTAGTAGGAACCCGCGACATGAAACCCCACAAAAGAGGCATACGTAAACGGTGGTCTGAGGTTTCAGGGACCTGGAGCTGGAAGAGGGAAGTGCTCAGGGTCCCTTGAAAGGGGCCATGTCTTCAGCACTTGGCAGGCGGGCAGAGCAGGGTGAGGGTCAGCAGTTGTCTTAAGGCAGCCACCACCTTTTAGAGCCCAGGTACTCTAGAGGGGCAGAAAGGACGGCTGATCCATGAGAGCCACAGCCGACATCCACACAGCCCACCACCACGGACTTCCGCGCACCGCCTCATTCGGTCCTCGCAACAACCCTACGAAGTGTAGGGCAGCATTAGCTCCATTCCGCGGACAAGGGAGCTGGGGTTAGGAGGTGAAGTGGCTTGTGCAAGGTCATGCTGCCTGTAAGAGGCAGAGCCCAACACGGTGGTATTTCCCCTGTCCCACCGAGGCACAACAGAGCAGTGAAAGGAGACAAGGTCGGTGACAGCAAAGTCAATGGCATTTTCCGAGGAAACATTATTTTAAATTCCGGTTTGGGAAAGCCCATGATTTTTGAGCAGGTGGGCAGAATGCAGACACTCTGTGGGATAGATGTGGGAGAGGCTCAAAGCGGAGAGGCCACCAGCTTGCTGCTCCCAGGGGAGGTTCTCGCATCCCACAGGCAACAGAGCAGAGCAGCCAGGAGCAGGGACCCGGGATCCAAACTGCTGAGGTTTGGATCTCGACCCGGCCACCAATGGCCTGTGTCATCTTGAGTAAGCTGTGTGACAACTCTGTGCCTCCCTAACTGAAATATTAATGAGACTAATAGCACCTACTTCATAGCATTGTCGTAAGAGTTAATGAGACTAATAGCACCTACTTCATAGCATTGTCGTAAGAGTTACACAAATCAGTATTAGTGAAGCTCTCAGTAATGGCCATTATAGTAAAGACCACAAAAGGATTTTGAAATAAATTCCTCGCAGGCTGTGAACTCCTGCCACAGCTGCTTGCAGAAAAGCAACAGCAACTTTTTGAAGCTTGAAAAGGAGGTTATAATATCCTAGCTTCCTGTTTTCCTGAAATTTGTTACCACAGTTTCTGACTCGATGACATTATGAGCTTCACTTTATTGCTAGCTCTTCCCATGCTTTCCTGACTGTCCTCTGGTCATCCCTACTGACGGCCACACCCCTAGTTCCCGGCTCCCCATCCTCCACAGATTTTATGGCTCGTCAACTCTTCTTGTAGCACAACGTTCAAGCCTGTGGCTTAAGTGTACCTTGGAGTCATGCTAAAATTCTACCAGCAGGTGGAGCTCAAAGAGTAGCTTAAAATAAAACTATCCTGATTTAGCAAACCTGGGGAAAAAGGAAGACAAAATCATTCTATTATGACTGTAAGATTTTGCTATTAATTGGAAAGTAAGAGGAAATAAATTCAAAGCAATATAAACAGCGTTAAGACAGCGGTTGGTGTTTCCACAGTTGAAGATGATTTACTTAGATTTCCATCTCTAGGGAAATCCAAATTAAGATTTTGATTTTTTACATTCATAAAAATGACAACACACTGCAAGAGTTGAGCTATTTAGATTTATTATTGTTTTACTTTAGAAAAGTTCAGAATAATTGTGCTTAGTCTGTTCAGACTCAAAAATAATATTCAAGGATGTCAATCTGAATGAAACGTTGCAGCTCTGGCCTGAATTCCAGTGAGATGTTCGAAATGGGCTTTCATTTAAAATGTGCTGCTCCCCTCCTTTCTCCCTTAAAAAAATGTGCTAATGTTTAACTACGAAGTTTAGGAAACCTTTCTGGGTTTCTGTAAGATGGGAAGAATATCTCCCACTGATTTTACTTGAATATTCTTAAACTCAAAAGCTCTGCTCACAGGGTATCTTTGGTCGCAGAGACCTGCTGAGGGCTCTGCCCTGAGCAGCAATTTGACCCTGGGAGGAGGATTTAGCTCATCTTTGGTGGACCCAATACTTGGCAAATGATCTTTAAGACATAATTAAGGGAATAAAGAATTCTTGGAGGGGAAAATGGTAGGGTATTAAATGCTTTGTGATGGATCTTTGTGGGGTGTGAGAGATTGGATGTCTTGGATGCCGGATTTATAAAGTGCTTTTCCTCCAAATGATTCAAAGATCTTTTTCATAGGAGCTGCAACTGCAAAGCCAGGAGATTGGATCCATACAAACCCCACCAGAATTAAGCCTTATTGCTCTGTAACCGCATCATGTAGGTGGTCTTACATATGCAGGATCTCTGAGCAGGGAGCACTGGGCAGTTACTACCCTGATATCTTAGAGGAAAAAAAAATGCAGTATTTCTTCAGATCATCTGCCAAAGATCACATTTTCAGTCACTATCAGAGCATGTACTCAAACCCAGGTTTTCTAATTCCAAATACATAGATCATAGACTTAGGCCTTAGTTTCTAGGCCAATTTAATAGATGATCTCCAAGGTCACTTCCAATCCAGGATTTGTCCACTCTGTCATCTATTGACTCTAATGTGAGTACTGGGAATGCGTCAGTTTATTCCTTTAATCAATTCATCTGGTGGAATACAACCCTTAGAGAGCAAGGTAACCGATGCACAAAGGGTTTGTTTTTCACCTGTGATTTTCACGTAACGTGTCATGATTTTTGAGCATTACCTCACATATATGAGAACATGAGTGAATAAAAATGAAGAATGGAAAAGATATTTTATAATAATGGAGGACTGGCTAAAGAAATTATGGCACACCTGTAAAATGTAAAATAATGCAACAAATTTAAATCATGTTCTTCAAGAGTATTTAAAGTTATAGAAAGCTATTCACCATACATTGCTCTGTGAAAAAAGCAGGTTATGAAACAATGTGTGTCATGTATTTTTAAAGTAGTATACACATAAATAAAAAACTAGAATAATGTGTACCAAAATGTTAATAGTTATTTTTCTTTGGAGGGTGTTATCATATGCTATATTTATTTTCTCCTTTAAAAATATTTTCCCATGTAATCTTCAATTATCAAGGTTTCCATTTATAATCAGAGAAACATGGATTTAATTTTACATAAAATCAAGAAGTTTAAAAGCTTTGTAAAAATAATATAGCATTATTTCCTAGAAAAATTCTCGAGGAGAAAATATTTCCTACCTCATTTCCTTTACTTCCGGCACTGGACTTCATTTCCTTTGGTTGCTTTATAAAAGAAAACAAGAATGTTTAGATGGAGAAGCATTATCAGCTACATATCAAGTTGGTTGTGCTATTGTTTGTAGTCATTTTCGTGGCCACAGTTTTGACTTCTAGGACAGTTACCTAGATGTCTCAACCTGATTGAAACCTGACACAGCTGCCCAGATTTAACAGAGAGGAGCTTCCTGTTTCACCTGACTGGATGCCACTGTAGAAACTTTCATTGAGATTAGCGACCAAGTTGGCAATATCACTAAGACTGTGTTTTTCAGCCAACATTTTCAAAAATGGAAATCGTGCTGGGATCTTTTAGAATCTGTTCAGCATTCCTTTGTGCCTGGAAAATATCATTTTTAGCTAAGCTGTGGGCGATGATTCCCAATCCTGTGAAACCAAGTCTAACACAGACGCCTGGGGTGATAAGCTGTGGGGCGGTGTGGTCACACAGCACAGTAAGCTATTAAATGACATCAGAGTGGAAGAAGTCTTATACAAAAACTGTGCATTGATACAGATTACTGAATGGCAAAAAGAGGCAGAAAAAATTGTACAGTGTGTATGATTTGATAGCACTTCTTACAAAAGTATTTGTCTATTTTAGAAAAAAGAACAAAAACGTAAAAATGAAGACATTAATAGCATTACCTCAAAGTAGTACAGTTATAGGTGATTTTTAATTTTTAAAATTTTACTTCTCTTATTTTATACATTTATTTTTGTATTTAAAAGCAAGAAGTTACTATGCATAAGATAATGTGAAAATGCTTTGCAAATAGAAGAGCACTGTAAAAACTAAGGTTTTGTTATTTTATATATTGTACCAGCTGAAATAAAGACCTAAGCATTTTTTGGTGTGTTATGTGTGTCTCCTTTACAATGTAACTGTTTTGGGAGATAGACATTTCTAAGTTAAGGATTCTTATGACTTTACCTATTACTAAACATGGCCCACTACTGAAAGTTCCTTGAGGACAGGAATTGAGCCCAACCAAAAATTGTTAGGTACAAGGATGTCTACAATATATGACTTTATTACATTTTATTTATTTGGCAATCTCACACCAGAAGGATTCAATTAGAAAGAAATATATCCCTCAATACTGAAAACCAAACAAAATCAAAACCAAAAACAAAACCAGTACAAATTTATACATGCAGATATCTTTAATCTAAATTTTTCTTTTAGAAAGTAAACCTTTTGAGGCTGATTCGGTGGTGCTCATTCGGTGAGGTACTTGCTAAATATTAATAAACCACAGGAGTAATATATTTCTGGCAAGAAAAGCAGTAGGGTTTTGGGAATCTAAGAACTGTACAAAGAATTAGAAAGAAGGCAGGAAGAGAACTCTAGGTCAAGAGGAAGTGGTAAAAACAGAAGCAACAGGATGAAGCTGGGTCAGAGCTTTCTAGACATGCCAAGGTGAACTGTGTACAACTGCTGTACTTGGAACATCCTATTTCCCCAAGTTATCCTCCCCTAAAAGGAAAATGCTTTTAGCTAGACATGTGGTTATTGGATATATCACTCCTTGGGGAGATTTTAAAAATGAAATGAGGAATGCCTATCCATTACTTTGTGTGTGTGTGTGTGTGTGTGTGTGTGTTTATTTTTCTATTGATCTATCATAGTTGCACATATTTTGGGAGCACAAGTAATATTTTGATACAAGAATACAAATGTGTAATGATCAAATCAGTGTAATTGGGATATCCATCACTTCAAACTTTTCTTTGTGTTAGGAACATTATAATTCTTCTAGCTATTTGAAATATATAATAAATTATTGTTAACTATAATTTCCCTACTGTACTATTGAATTACTAGAACTTATTCCTTCTACTTAACTGCATTTTTCTTTATCCCTCCTTCCTCTTCCCTTCCCAGTCTTTGGTAACCACCATTCTACTCTCTACCTCCATGAGATTAACTTTCTTAGCTCCCACACATGAGTGAGAACATGCAATATTTGTCTTTCTGTGCCTGGCTGCCTGGCTTATTTTATTTAACATAATGACCTTCAGTTCTACCTATGTTGCTGCAAATGACTAAATGTCTTTTTTTTCTTTCTTCTTTTTCTTCTTCTTTTTTTTTTTTTTTGAAATAAGATCTCGCTCTATTGCCCAGGCTGGAGTACAGTGGTGAGATCATAGCTCACTGCAACCCTGAACTCCTGGGCTCAAGATCCTTCTCCTGCCTTGGCCTCTCAAAGTACTAGGATTACAGGTGTGAGCCACCACACCCGGCATCATTCTTTTTTATGGCTGAGTAATACTCCACTGTGTAATGCCTACCTATTATAAGATAGATTAGCTCTGTCATTATCATCAAAATATATTGACCAACTACTATGTATACTTAGATGCTACATCATCTTTGTTTAGAACTCAGATCTTTTGAGTCAGGGTTCAGGGTTCTTTCTACCACTTTAATTCTTCAATGATGGCATGTTTTATTTCTTAATATGGTCCTTAATCTCACAAAGAAACACGTAAGAACAAAATACACAGAATTATAAGGCCTATTATAAAGATGTATCTGATTTGAAAAAAAAAGTTTTTGTAATTTTACTGTCAAACTTACCAAATGTCGAAATTCTACTGAGAGACTCCCATTGGAAGATTCTTCAATAGACATGGCTTTGACATTAGTTCCACAAAGTACAAATCTTCGATTGCTAGAGAGGAAATCTTAGCTATTTACATGGTCTCAGATAAAATATATTTATAAGAACAGCAAAAAAATTCTACAAAGTAAATGTCTTACCTTAGAGTTGAAACATTCCTGTAAAATCAAGAAGATTCTTTAAAATGACTTATTTAATACATCTAGTAAAAACTTTCTATATTTTAAAGGACAGTATATAAAATTTCACTTCAGGTCTTTATAGAAAAATCTTTTAAATTAAATCTTCATTGGGTTCTGTTAAATGTGTGAACTTCAAAGTCAAATATTTGAAGTACATTTATATGTAACATTTAAGAAGTACATTTAAAAGTTCAAAATTATTCTGTAAAATAAGGGCAGTTCATAAAAATGGTCTTATATTTCACATTTCAAAATGAAATTAGAAAACTTACTTGTCAATTGATGCTTTAACCTTTACCTGATAGTTTAATTCTGGCAATTTTATTAGCAGTCTGAAAAAAGACATTAATAAAGAATCAAGAATAAAAATTAAATGTGTTAAAAGCCTTTTTAATATTTATATTTACGGCAAATATATATAAATAAAACTTACATTATCTCCAGTTATATGTTAGTATGTTTTAAAAATGTATGATTTCTCTTTAGTTTGCCATGTTACTAATGCTGACATCAGCCACTTAATATCATGCTGACAAACATTTGCAAAATGTTTCCATATTGCTTCAGTTAATGTGTGCTGGATAATGCATGGACCAGGTCAGAAAAATAGCTACATATTTTGGAAAAAGCCCAAATTTGGGTTAAATGTATAAATATAAGAAAAATCCTTTGCAAGTCCATTAATTTAGCCCTATTTTATTCTCATATTACAAAAAAAAACCATTTTGTAAGCTTAGTAAAACTAAACATTTTTGATAATAACTGTTTAATGGGGAAAATACTGAGAAAGACTAGGTCTCTGGTAGAATATGGAAAATCCCAATTCAAACACATTTGTAATCTTTCAACACACTATAATGAAGTATCAGCAAAAATGTTCATCTCTAAAAAAGACCTAACTTCTAACAAACAAGGGATTAAAGCTCAGCATAGCAATTCCTTTGTTTCCTTCTGGTGTCAGCCCCTCCTTTATTCTTTTGCTTTCTCCAACTCCTCAGCGTGATGTCCTATGATGTGCCCCGTCTGTGGGTTCAGTGCAGTTTCAGAGATAATCCTCCGATCACTCACACAGTCATTCATTTACTCATGCACTCATCCCAACCTTCGCTCATTCACTCAGTGTGTACTGAGCTCCTCATATCTACCCAGAGCAGCCTTAGATACAGGGAGCCGGCAGAGCAAAGACTGGGGAAGGGAGAAATGTGGATGTGGCTATTCATAAAAAGAAGGAGGCCAGCCAAACAGATGGAATATAGAAAGTATGGTGATAAGCACCTCATGAGCATTAGAGAAATAAAATCACAGATCATAGCCCAAACAAAAGAGTGGATAGAATGTGTAGCTGAGGCTCTTTAAATGTCCTTTCCAAGGCATAAGAGTGGTTCAGGGTTTGGAGATGTTAAGCCTGTAGTCCTTGGTAGTGGGTGGTGAGGAGTAGGTGTGGTCAGGTGAAATAAGGTCAGATGTTTCCCTTTGTATCCTATTCAGGAAGCATCTGATTCGTTGTAAGATGCTGACGACTAATACTAGAGTTCCAGGTCACCACTCCTTTTGAATAGGAGAAAGCAAATGGTAGAGAGGGGTTTTACCTTGAGTAAAGGATCATCTATCAAGACAGTGGGGAACGGGGTTCAGAGGAGGATGAGGATCCAACAGTTAGATGGAAGAGAAGGACAGAACCTGCCAGCCAGGGTCTAATAGTCTATGTCCCCGCCAATCAGTTCAAATGACACGCAAGGTGGTGCCGATTCAGGGACCTCTTCCACTCAGAATGTTTTGCTGAGCAATCCCTACTCATTTCCCCTTTTGTCCCAGAGAGCATCTTAGATCTGCTTTACCATCATTAGGCATGTCTCAAGGAGATGCAGAATGTCCACCCCTCTCCATCCCATTTCCCTTTGCTGCTGCTGTCCTCTGAGTAGCACAGAGATGTGGGAATGAGGAATGAGCAACTTTCGAGAAGAATAAAATCTCAAAAAAGAACCTGGCCTCTGCCTTTTGTTTTTAGTTCTTAAATCTTGGTGCAAAATTCTCACAAAGAAACTGATTAAGAGTTTTAATAAGAGCTGCTGAAATGCAAACTGAAGAAAATGCCTTTCCTTTAAAAATGGAGTTCCAATAGTAATATGTGATCCTATCACAGGACCCTAAAATGCTCTCTACCATGGCATCACTACCCCTTGATGCATTAATCTGTGGTTTCAGCTTTCCAGAGGTGACCTAGTAATTAGTAATTTAAAACTTCAGGCTTTGAAGTTTGAGGCATGCTGAAAATGGTTGAAAGTAAGAACTCAAACTCATTGTTTCAAGCATCAGTAGGGAAAACTGTAAGTCTTGATTTCTCAGGCTAATGAAAAGGATCAAACACAGAGATAAAACAAAGCGATAATAACACAAAAGCCATGTGTCTTTAAATCAGGTACTTAGTAAGGATGTACTGGAAATTGTGGTGTTGAGAGTTTTGTGGAAAATCCATTAAACCATTTACTGAGTAATCACATTTCCATAATCTGTCCCCAATCTATTTTTCAGTTTTGTCTCTCCCTGCTCCACACTATCACAAAACAGGCCCAGGAAGCCATTATTTCTGTAGTCTCACTCTCCTACAGTCCTCCTCCCCTCTGCCAATTTCTCCAGTCTTCTTCTCAAGTCAACCTTGTCAGCAATGAATATTGTGTCCGATATTATGATTCCATACTTTCATGCTAATATTCCTCATGTCCTCATTTGCATGGTCACACTCCTGACAAGTAGGGCTCTCATCTTAACATTTCTGTGGGTTTTTACCAAAGCTTAGTGCTGGGCACACAGCAGGTGCTTAATAAAGAATAGTCGAATGTAAGGCGCAATGAGAGAAACTAGCCTTGATTACCCAGTGGCTCCATAAACATATGAAACCAGAGAAGGCGTCTGCCTACCTTAGTTTTACAGTGAACTGAATGAGGGTTTTAAGTACCAACGGCCTCTGGGGGTGGGTTGGCATGCAGGGCTGTCGCTCAACCACAAATGAGCTAGATGAAAAGGAAATAAAGCGTGTCATTTGGAAACATTGAAAATACTGACAGGCTGAAAACCACAGAGGAACAGGATGCTATCCTCTCAAAAGATCCAAATTTTCTACACTTAGAAGACAGTCAAACCCCCACTAAACTCAAATTTTTCCAATGACTTTTCAAAAATAATTACCAAGAGGTACGAAAAGATTGCCTAAAGACTGTCCCCAAGTAACAATAGTAAATAATTCTTAATTGTTATAACTGAGTCATAAATAAAAGTCCCAGCCCATTTTTATCATATTATATACAGAGTAAATTTTATGCCATTTTTTGGACTAAATATTAGGATTTCTGGTACATTTTGGTAGTTTTTTCTTTAGACTAGCTTATAAACACAAAAAATATTCTCCATCCTTCATTTCTTGGATATGCACTTAGGAAGAAACCTTTGAAAAAAATCTTTTCTAAAATGTGAAAACTGAGCTGTAGGTGGGTGACGTGGTTTAGTTTGTGGAAAACTGAGTCAGTTAGTGGGAGATGTATTGATGAGTAAATAGCAAAGCATAGAAATGTGGTTTCTGAAACTTTCTGGGGTCCCTGAGGCTCATTGATTAATACTTCCCTGCCACTCTTTAACCTAAACACCAAAACCCCAGGCAGGGTGTTCTTACAACTTCACAGAACTGCGGATGCCATGAAGCATTTAGTTGATAAGACTTCACTTACTTCTTGAAAAGGTTGTAGATCAAGAAGGTGACTCTTTCTAGTAGGTGAGTTCTTTGCATCGGAATGGGATCACCTTCATATGTCATTTTGGAAGACTGTTCTTCTAATTTCTCCAATTGCCTTCTGAGTTGGAAAAGACTTTCTGCCAATAGTGTAAAGCTGTTTAACAGCAAATGAAAATCAGAGATACTTTTTCCACTTAACAATCAAGCTTTTTAACAGTTGATCATATTTAACAAATATTAAATTATTAAGTAATTATTAAAGTGAATCACTTAATTTAAAGTTAGTGACAGCTCTTTATTTGTATTTTCCATTTTTCTCAAATATGCATCATACATGTTAAATGTTTTCAATGTTTTCTAATTTATGCCTTCAATTATAGATAAGATGTTGTTTATGGAATTTTGTCAACATCTGGAACCAAATTCCTTTTAATTATCTTTTTTAAGTCTGCTAAGCATATATATGTTAAGAATATGACACTCACTAAAGGGCAATGAAAGAACAAATTTAAAACTATAAAATATATAATACGAAGGATGTTAGGTGTAAAAATATTGAAGGAAAGAATGTGAAACTGACCTTCTCCTCTAATATATATTTTTATAAGTCTTAAATATTCCTAAAATGTTCAATGACTGTCTCTGAAGAAAAGTGTATTTGGGAAATGCACACCCTTGATACCTGCTTGCAGTTTTACTCACTGTGTGGTGATCTTATCTCAGAAATGGAGGTGGGGCTTGGGCCAGAAGTCTAGGGGAGAGTAAGATTGCAATGGGTGCCACAGAGAAGGCAGAATGTCTCATCAAACTTGGGAAGTCCATCTGGCCCTATAGCAACTCTTTCTATTTAAAGTACTCTGAACATGAGACTGTGGGAAGAGTCGCTGAATGCCTTTTGATTTTGGTATGAACACCATTACCTGTTAAATTCTTTATTGCCTCTTTTATTGTTTGTCTTGTTTTTACAACAAGAGAGTACAGTGAGGTTAGAGAATTGAAGTATCTTCCCAAGGAAAATCAATGTTTTAAAATGAGCCCAACTCCTTAACTTTTCTTGGGAAGTAAGTCTGGCAGGATGGAGCTGTTCATGAGAAGGTCCCCCATTATTATATATTTCCAGTGTATTGAATTGTACTCTTGGAAAGCTATTTTATGTTATTTATTTTTTGGAGACAGGGTCTGGCTCTGTTGCCTAGGCTGGAATACAGTGGCGCAGTCATAGGTCACTACAACTTCTAACTCCTAGTCTCAAGCAATCCTCCTGTTCAGTATCCGAAGTAGCTAAGACTCCAGGTGTGAGCCACCACACCCAGCTAATTTTTTTTAAATATATATTTTGTAGAGACAGAGTCTTGCTATCTTGCCCAGGTTGGTCTCAAACTCCTGGCCTCAAGCAATCCTCCCACCTTGGCCTCCCAAAATGCTGTGATTATAGACACGAGGCACTGCACCTGATCAGAAAGCAGTTTTAGATTTTAACTGAATATTTTCCTTCTTTTTCATTATATTTTTCCAATTGTTCTTTCAATCAGATAGTTTTATCATATTTTGCATTAATGAGGTAGAAAACCCTACCAACATTTTTATCTTTCAGTGCATAAAGGATAGTATTTATATTTAATTGCATATGTGTATATATAGACAGGATATATTTATGGTACATGACAGGATGTTTTAATATATGTATACACTGTAGAATGGTTAAATCAAGCTAAATAATATGCATTATTACCTCAAATACTTTTTCGTGGTAAGAATACTTAAAATCTACTTTCTTAGTAATTTTCAAGTATACCATGTGTTGTTAACCATAATTACCATGAAGTACATTAGATCTCTTAAACTTATTCCTCCTGACTGAAATTTTGTACCCTTTATCAACATACTTAACACAATAGATCACTAAGCTGAAAGCACAAAATTAACATTTAATTTTAAATGTATCCCTAAGATACACATTTAAAAAGTCAATATCTATTTTCATGATTTTGAAGCTAGTGCTTCCTTACTATATCCTTAAAGAGAGTGTATTGCTAGTTTCAGAAATTTATTTGCATCTTTTAAGACTGATACCTTGTATGTGAAAATTAAGCAATTCTTAGGCATTCTACAGAAGCTTCCTTTTATTCCCTACACACAAAGGAATGAAAATTAAGAACAGTTATACTATTCCATCAACTGTTTTCAACTGCAGAGTTCCCAGCTGCTAATAAGCCATCGGTAGGCTGAATGAAACGGCGTTCTGGTCTAAACCTGCATTCTCTGGCTGAGTGACACTGAAGTTTTGTACTTCCTGTGGTTTTCACTAGAAACGGAAGTGAATTCATTTTACCAGTTTTGAAGCTGGTCGAGCCCGTTGTGGAGTGGACCTCCGATGCAGGCGATTTGCTGCCTCCGCTTCCAGTCTTGTAGCTCTTCTATGAGCATGTTGTTCATTAACAGGTCCGTCTCGTTAACTATTTGTGTCATCTTACTGAGCGCTTCCTAAAAACAAAGGTGACTACTGAAGAGATTTTCATAAGAAACAACCAGAATCACTCAGATTTCAACTTATAAAACAATGTGACCTGGGAGATAAAGTCTTGGTTAAAATTTTGACCAAATATAAAGAATGACCACAATTTAATATTCTCATAAATGTGTTTCAGGATAAAAATGTTGAATTTGTAACTCCTGTGGCAACAATATTGAATCTTATTGTCATAAAACTGTATATTTGCTTTTTAGAAGGATGTTTATAAATTTAATTTTTAAAAATAAATATGGTTAAACATTTATTTGAAAACAAACTGACTAAAATTTGAGGCTTTCTGTGTTAATTTTTATTAGGACTTTATCTGGGCTTTGGGAGGCATAGTGGAGAAGTATAACTTTTGATGGCCTAGGGGTTAGGAAGATAAGAATTCTGTCCTTGCTTTGTTACAAGCTGTATGAATTTGGAGAAAGCATTTAGTCTTGTTGAAACTTGGTCTTCTCATCTATGCAATCAGGTAAATAGACTGAATTATTTTCAAAATTCCTTCTCTCCTTAAAATTTTATTTCTAAAGTAGAATAAGGTACCATGCATAAAATGTGTAGCATAGATTTATTATGCATAAAACATTGTTTTATATTGGATTAAATTACTTGCATGCTTAAAATCTGTTATATAACTAAGTTAATAATTTATTTAGGGCAAAAATAAATTTTACATTTGTTTGTGCTCACACCAATTCCTGCACACAAAATAGAGCCACACTTTTAGAAATGAATGATTGATTTATCAGTGACTGGTTAAGTTTCAATTACATTTATTTACAAGAAGTAGAGAATTGAATTAGAGATGTTTCCCTCTTTAAAAATATTTCAGTGAGCCAGAAAAACTCAAAAAATTGAGTTTGTTCAATTGCCAGTGAACTGAAATCTAGGAAATTGCTTAACATAATGTCATTTCTCAGGGTAGAAACTTATTTGAAAAACTTGTTTTTCTAATAAAATTTTAGTAGTCATCAAGCAATACTTTAGTTATATACATGCAGTGGAAACTGTCTCAGCATATTAAGTACAACAACTAAAACAGCCATGTCTGAAATAGTGACAAATAAAAATTAGGGAAAATGTCCATCTTGAAATTAATGTTAGCTATAGCAAATGTGTCGCATAAACAGGATAAATAGGCTTTAGAGAGATCCAGCTTTGTAAACTCATGAAGGGAAGCGTGGCAAAAAGTATGGGACTCTTTCTAGAAACACGGCCATTTATTCACTCAGTGTAAATGGAACTGATAAAATCTAAGAACTTGATACCTTTCGGTAGGACTGAGTTTAGGAAAAGGAGAAAAATGAGCAAAAGTCCAAATTAAAATTCTTCGCTAACCTTTCTCTTGAAGTCGAGGCTGTTAAGCATTTCTTGCAGTGTCAAAACTTCCTGATTCATCATTACGCTATTCTTGTCACTCTGATCTGCAAAGAACAAGCCATCAGATTTATAGTCGTTTCCAAGTTAAACCTGTCTATTCTTGAAAGTCAAGTCAGCCTCAATCTGCCAACCTAAACCAGCCCTGGCCAGGAGGGGCCTGTGTGGTAGGAGACTGAATGGGGCCACTAGAGTTGAGCTTGGAAGTGAAGTCCCTGCCTGCTCATTTTGCCGGAAAGAATTACGTCCAAACATGCCAAAAAGGACCTCTTTATCTTACAGACCTTCGGAGAAGGCAACTCTTCACTCAGCGCTCTTTTATTGGTGGTGGAGGGAGGAAATAGAGTTATTGGAATAGATTCCTTACTGGAGAGCTCTACATTAATGATGACCCTGGTTGTTTGGCATAAGTAAGAAAGGGACGGGGGCCTCCCTTTGTGCCCGTGATTAAATCATATTTGACTCTTCCTCCTGCCTTTACCCACCCCTCCCTGCTCTACTTTACACTCAGGAGTTAGAAGAAGCTGCTTGGTAGAGCTATAGTTTTATCTGCTTGGTCTCGTGAACTAGTAAAGACTCAATGCTTTCCCCTTTTCTTTGCAAAATGGGCTAGAAGTGGGAAAGAGTTGCAAATTAAGAAAAACATCTGACTGGAACAACAACAAAATGATTTATCCTCTTAAATGGAAGACACGCCATAAACAAACATTAATTTGAACATTAAACTTTATTGATATACGTAGTGTTGGGGTTCAGAAAATGATACCCCAAAATAATGGAAATAATGAAGCATCCTCAAGGTTTCCCTTCTCAATCCCGTCACTCCAAAGCACAGGATGAAGCTGTTCTCTGACATTCCCTCCTCTACCTAGAAACCGGACCCCCAGAGAGGAACATAACTGCTTTCAACCCCTTCCCTAAAACTTCATTAGCCAGGGAAGATTAAAACTCATATCACAGAGGAAGGGACTGAAAATTAAACACCACACCTAGAGCTCAGACAAACTTTGTCCCAAACCATTGATCTCTGGTCAAATTCAATTCCCAAAGAGAATTTACTTATTACAGTCTGAGCATTGGGTCCATTCATTACCCCCCAAAATTGTTTACTCTTACACCTCCCATCTCCCTTTCCCTTATGAGGAAGGGCAAATAAGCGTAGGAACCCCATTGGGTTGTTGGGTAATCATTTTCCTGCCTGCTACGCCTTTTTCTCCTGTGGATCTGCCTTTTGTCAGTTCATTTGCAACGAACATTCACAAGGTGAGGGGGAAGCTTTCCCTCTTTGCCCCTATCGTAGCAAGTGACTGTTTATGTTAACCATTCATGTCCATGAAAAATGAGGGCTGGGAATGGTGATCTGACTTGTGTAACTACGAAAAAGAGAGTCAAGAACAACACTGTGGCAAATTTCTTTAAAAAATAGTGCTAATCTCCAGGAACTCATTCCTGGTTGTAGTTACTCACTAATTCACTGCCTCCTAGATACCATCCATAGCAAAATCTTGCTTATGTAGCATTTTATCAACTGAAAACTTGCTTAGCTGATACTTTCTGGTCTTCACCAGCAAGGATATTGTAACTTGTTTCCCTCATATCTTTCATTTCACTTATAACAGGGTGGGACAAACAAAATAAATACTTGTTGATTTAAGTGATAAAAATGGTCCTTTTTATTCTTCATAATGAGCATAAAGGGAAAAATACTAATATTTTAGTGACTCAAATCATAATATGTTAAGTTCAAAATAATTCTATTGTTTAGGGTATTTTTCTGTTTTCTAATTCTTCAAATTGGTAGTTCACGGATGAAATTTAGGATAGATCAGCAGGGGTGGGGAACCTGCAGCCTCAAAACCACATGCCCTCCAGATCCCAAAGTGTGGCCCCTCGACTGAATTCAAACTTCGCAGAACAAGGATTTGTTCTGTGAAGTTTGGATTCAGTCAAAACGGCCACACTCAAGAATCCAGAAGACCACATGTTGCCACAAGGCCACAGATTCCCCGCCCTAAATTAGGATCATGGACCCCTTTTAGGATCATGGACCCCTTTCAGAATCTGATGAAACCATGTTTACACCATTTCTTCCAAAGGCAAAAATTGTACATACACATAATTGTGAACATTTTGAATAATGTTTCCTGGAAGTCAAGATATCCTAAGGATGACAGAAGAACACGAAACACCTCGCTTTTCACTTATTAAACATGTGATCACAATCATTCACAGTTCCTTCAAGATACATTTGAAGCTAACATTGTATAGTAATAAAGATGGTTGTGTAAATGAAAGGTTTATTTCTAATTTATTTTTTAAATTATTTGAAATAGTTTTAGAATTACAAAATGCTGTAAAATTAGTGCAGAGTTCCCATATATCCTTCCTCTAGCTTCCTCTATTCTTTCACATAAGCATAGTACAATGATCAAAACCAGTAAACTAGTATCAGTATAATCCTATCAACTAATCTAGACCTAATCAGAATTTTGCCAATTGTCCCATTAATAGCAACACTATTTAAACTATCAATCTGTTTTTACTTGTAAATCTAAGGCCTTGTAGCTATTCTCATTTTTTCCTTGCATTTCTTAGAAAACAGTTGTAAACAACATCAACATTTAGCCACAGAAAAATAGTCAAATAAATTGCAGTGTCCTTACATTTTGACATTTATACAATTATTGAGTTGTGGTTTTTGGAGACTTTTTTAAAAAACTCCCCCTTCGGAGATTTTTTGATGTGAGGAAATACTTAAAAATAATTTAAAATGTAGGGTACAACATTATATAGAAAAGATGATCTCATTTTTTGAAAATAAATAAATAGATAAATACGTATGTGAACATATAAAGAAAAGGCTGGAAGGAAATACATTTTGATAATGTTTATAGATTGATTTCATTTTTTTCAATGCTTTTACCTATTTTCAAAATTTTCTTCTATGAAGCACATTTCTACTTTATAATTTTAGAAAATTGTATTTTAAGAAAACTACGTAGGGATAATATTAGCAATTCCCTGATGATGTTAGGCAATTATTATTACTTTTGTTTTTGTGATAATGGTATTTTGATTCTGTAGTTTTTTTTTTGTTTGGTTTTTTTTTTTTTTTGGAGATGCATGCTGAAGTAGAAGTGATTTTTCATGCAGTTTGTAATTTATTTTGACTTGGTTGGTAAAAAACACATATTATTTATATGGAGAGGGAAGGAAGAAGCAAAATAAAGAAATACTCCTTGTATTTCCCTAGACTCACCTAGGAAAGTAGATCAAAGTTATTTTTAACTCTGTCAGTAAAGAAACCCTAGTCATGCTGCCTTTATATCCCTAGGTAGAATTATATATAAAACAAAAACTTACCCATTGTCTGAATAGTTTTATACCTGTAGTCAAATTCATCTTGCAGGTCTTCTAAGTATTTGGTGTCTTGTTCTGTCATCTTTTCACAAAAGAAAACATACTTACTCTGCTGTTACAATTAAGTATGTCAATGAAACAACATTATAAGTATTTTCAAATACTCTGTTTGGTGCTTCCAGTCTTGAATAGCATCCAGCATCCGAAGACTATAATGAGCCTACACATCCGAAGGGCTAACGCACGTGAAAGTTGAACAGCGCTGGAGAACCAGGTTGCACTTACTCTTCCAACTATTCTCTCTTTCTGCTTGTTTGGAACCCTTTCAGCATCTTATCTCTTATTTCTCAATTAGTTCCAAATGATGCTTTTCACATAATCTTTTTTTTTATTGGAGAATATGGATAGTTTTGTCCTTTTATAATTGTTGAGTAGTTTTGCATAACTCTATTAATATATCAATGATCACTTTTTGCTTAACTCTCCATTCAAATATGCTGTGGTTTATGACAATTCAGCTTAAATATTTTTTTCTTTCTACTATTTAAAATAGATCTATGTTTTATTTGTATCTCTTATTTGTTCCTATCTTTGAGATTTTTACTTTACTTTTCTTGAAACCTGGTGATGTTTTGCTGCTCAGACATAACAGCTGTTAAATGTCAAGACCTGGGCTAAAGGCTTTTTATATATTATCTCATTTAGTCCTCACAACAACCATGAAGTGGGTTATCCTCACCTTTGCAGAGGAAGAAGCAGAGGCTTACAGATGTGAAGCAACGTACTTGTCCAAGGTCACACAACTGTTTAGTGGGGAGTCTGGTGGGAAGTCTGGCAGTCTGACCCTGACCCCACCCCAGCCAGACCTACTGCTTCCTAGATTTTGGATACTGTACTTCCCTTTCTTCTTAGAAAGTTTAACTTTCTATTGCCCACTTATTCCAAGAAGTCTTCCCGAACAAAAAACATACATCTTCCCCTGACAAATTTTCCTTCTGAAATTCCAAATTTTAATCAGCTAAATTATACTAAGAAAAGAATCCAATTTAGAGTATGAGAGTCTGAAATTGTCTCTCAGCTCTGTGGCTTATTAGCTGTATGATCTTGGGCAAATGTCTTAGCATTTCAGCTTCTTCATCTGTAAAAGGAGGTGGGGTGGGGCAAGAGGATGACAGCATCTGTTATGAGGGTCACATTGAGACAAACTGCTTAAAAGAGTGCCTGGTACCAAATACATGCTTTCCAAGCATTAGCTATGATCACTCTTCTCATCCCAGTTTGTTATCTTGTTCTCTAAAATGACTTCTCTATATTTATAAACCTCAGGAAAGAAACAAATAGTATTGACTATATGGTATATTGTCTCCCCATCCATAGTAATAACAGCTACCAATTTTTCAGCAACCTGTGCTGTGCCTAAACCTCACATACATTATTCTTTCAGCAACCTGCAAAGTAAATTATTTCCATTTTTCGTGTCAGGAAACTGAAGCTCAAAGTCATACAGTAATAAATACTTAAGCTAGAATTCAAATTCAGTCTACTCTAGCTTCAAAGTCTTTACTCTTTCTGTTCACTACACCCCAATATCACTTGTAGCATTTCACTTTTATGTTAAGCTTCTGCAGAACAAAGACGGGTGGAAGGCTGTGGGCTATTAATTAAAAGTCAGGGAATCCACATGCATGAGAAAAGGTAACAAAATAAGATAGTCTTAAGGCAGAGATATACTGAGGTTCCATCTTCTGATCTCAAAATTAATTAAAAGCTAAAAGAAGGCAATATCTTGCAGATTCCTTCTGATGAAAAGCATATTAAACCAATGCCATAACTCTAAAAAGTCTATGTGAGGATAATTAAGAGGCTTTCAGATTGTACTGTCATAAGTAATTGTGAAATGTGAAAACACCCAGCATTAACCTTCAAAAGGTCTCTCGATGGTCTGAGAATCCTTGCAGGAGTGGCACATTCCAAAACATTCCACAGAGAAACTGAGGCTATGGCGTAAGTGGGGGAAGTGCATTGATTGAAAAGCACTGCTTTGCCTGGAAGTCAGGCCAGGCCTCCAGGAATCAGAGGCTGGATTAGGAGTCAGGTTCATGGAATTTATTGCGGGAATATTCTCAGGAGAAAGGACATACAAGAGAGGGATAGGGAAGGGGTCGGAGCTAAGCAAGCATGTGGTTTTTGCTGGGGTCTAACTTCAGTTTGATCCCATAAGGAAGCCAGGAACATGACCCTGCACCACAGAGTTAACCCAATGTGAGGCAAGGGGTCTGGCCTTTTTCTCCCCGGCCCCTCCTTGTCACTGTGTCACTCAGTGATTGCACGGAGGCAGCCGAGGGCTCCCTGTAGAGACAATTCCACAGAGAAGCCATTAGCAGCCAACACACATAGCTGCTGGAGATCAGTGTGCAAGCGTGGTGAAGATTTGCTCCTGGCTCCAGAAGGTGGGGCTCTGCCCATCATACTTCTCAGGAGTTTAAAAGGAATTTGTGCTGGATGCAAAACTCATCTGTGCATTTGGTTAATGTGTTTAAGTATTTTTACTGTAATAAAATAACCATCTCCCTGCCTTTACACACTTGTAGAATTGGTAGAGCCCTTGGTGTTAACATTATAATATGCCAAGGCATTTTGTCTTTGGTCCGTCTGAGAACCTATTCTTTCTTGCAACAGTGCAAGCAGAGGCTTTTGCATGCACGTTTTACTTGTTGTGGAGAATCACAAAATCAGAAATCTGAAAATAAATGCTCAGAAATATTGTTATTTAAACTCTCTTCCTACTATTCAGACAACCTATGGGGAAGTTTACCTTTAAATATCTATAGTTTATTTAATTTTATGGAATTATTATTTTTGTAAAGGACAAGGAAATGAATGCTATGTAATTTTTGGAAAGGAAATTAATATTCTTTTTTATATATTAACACGGTGGAAAGTTAGTCTTATTTAAGACATCGTCTCTAGATCAATAAAATTCATAAATTTCTAGCCAGATTGATTAGGGAAAAAAGAAAAAAAATTTACTAATATTAAATGAGAGATGTGATATCACTACAGGTTCTGCAGATATTTAAAGGATAATAATGGAATATTATGAACAAGTTTATGCTAAATAAAGACAACTTAGATGAAATGAACACATTTCTTGAAAAACACAAATTACCAAAGCTCATTCAAGAAGAAATAGATAAACTGAATAGCCCTGTATCAAAAAAGTTTAAATTGGAATATTCTAATTTTCTCTTATGTAAATGTAGTGTGTGAGAGATTTATTTTATTAACAAACTTTCCTACAATTTCTATACACACTAACTTTGGGCCCCTAGGAAATGGTGCACAGTCCATTGTATGGGGACAGTAGCTGGCCTTTCTAGGTATCTACATGTGATCACTCACCTGCACGCTATTTTTAATGGCAGCCACTTTGTGCTCTACATTCCTCTGTCTTTCTGAAACTGAAGAACTTTGTAAGGATTTTTCCAGAGGTCCCTGGAAAAAGAACATCTTGAAATTTTTCTGGTGTTGAAAAAACAGGTTTATGATGAATAAAATATATATAGTATATAATTTGAACTAAGGTTTGGATCAATGTGATATAGAATACTCCAAGCATTAAAAATCATGCAGTAGAAACAATATTTAATGACATAATATAAATAGTATTAAATTTTAAGGAATAGAACAGATTATAAAAATACCATATATAATATATACACGATTCTATTGCTTGCACACATATATATGTATGTGTGTATATATTTGCAAATATATGAATATATGTATAGATATGTAAGCTCAAATACATATGATTAGAAGAACACGCACATTGAAATGTTATCAGTGTGTTATCTCTGAATAGTGAAATTACAGATAATTTTATGATTTAAAAATTTTGTTCCTAATTTTCTATGACAGATCTATATTACTTTTGATATTCTATAAAACAATACATGTAATTTAAAAATTGGTATAGTGAAACTATATTAAGCCCAAATTTTGAATTGGGGATGTTGAATCTGCTGGGATGAGATTTATTTTTACTCTAGAACAAACGTGTTTACTAAAGAAAAGGTAAAAGTGTTAGCCTGGTTAAGCAGAAAGGTAGCTTCTCCAAGCATATTTCTTGGTCACTCTAATAATTTGACACCAAGTAAGTTCCTTAGATACAAAGTTCTGTAAATATCTAGAGATGAGAGTTAGAAATGTAAGTAACCCTTCACCTTAAGTTGGGTGGGGAGCTATGGTTGGAAAAGTTGATCCCTTGACTAAAATCCACAGCAAAACAGAGGAGGTGGCTCAGGGGGAACACATGTCCTCGACTCCTGATCAGGTGTTCTTCAACTACACCATGTTCTTTAAACTGGTAACACCTTTATAAAATTCTCTCTCTCTCATTTCTGCCTCCATTATTTGTCTATCTACTTGAAAGCTGAAAAAACCAGTGCTTCCTTTGTGATAGTATATGGTGTTCCCAAATTATCTTCAGAGTGACTTTGATGAGATACTCAAACAAATGTTTCAATTTGACTGATATCTGACATTTGAAGGGAACAACTCACACACAGATGACTAGAGATAAGAGGGGTATAATAAAGGACAACTAAGAATATATGTGAGAATATCATATATTTGTAATAGTACCTTACGTTTTACCCCAAAGGCACTGAATCAAACTATATGGGCTTAAGAAACTTACTATATTTTTTAAATGAAACAAAAATACCATCCTTCTTTATCGACAAAATAAAGTTTTTAAAACTTCAAAACCTGACAATAACTAAACCTGAGAATTTTTAATAGTTGAAAGAAGATACTTTTGTTAGACCTTCAAAAATAAATATCAGGGTATGATTTACTAAATTATGGAGGACGTCATTTGGAAAGTTGATCATCTACACACTCTTTCCTTTTTTTAAGGATTAACTGAAAAAGTATTCCTTAAGGACTTTGCTGATTATTTCTCTACTTGACTTTATGGGGACTTCGAATTCACTCAGCACAGTGGGATAAAAATATAACCTAAAAGATGTAAGGGCAAAGTACATTTAAACAATCAACAAGCAAGTATTTGTGAAGTTTCTGTAAGACAAAATTCCTGCTTGTGGACTGGTTTAGACTTGAGAGGTAGGAAATAGAAGCTATGGAAAGGTTTAGAACAAGCTCAGTCTGTGAGATAAACGGACTGGTAGTTATCTCAATGTGGAGATAATCCCAGGACCTTGATTGCAAGTGCCTGGCAGGATAGCAGCACTACTAACATAGGCAGAAGAAGCTGGAAAAAAATAAAAATTTCTGTTTCAGAAAAACTGAGTTCAAGTGATAACGAGATCACAAGTTCAGAAAATATTACCTGGACAGGCATGTTGGCTGCAGCCAGTATTCTCCTCTCCTCCCTTAAACAATTTGAAATAACCACAGCTACATGCATTGGATTTCCATGAAATTTTCCCTGAAAAAAAGTGAGCAAAAATGACATAAACGCTTAAATACATGCATCATAAGAAAAAAATCATTGCTTGAAAATCAATAATTATCTCCTAATAAACATGTAAAATTATTTGGAATTCGTTTCAACAATCTGTTCTATTATAAAGCTATAGAAACTCAGACTGTGAACATAGATGCCTAAAGAGAGCATATTTCTTTCTTCGTCCCCAAAAATCACTTTAACAATTAAAAATGATTCTCGAACATCTCTTTAGGAAAGACCCCGAACACAGACTCACGAGGGTCAGTTTGCTTTAGGCTTAGGGCGGGTATTAAATATAAGAGTAACTTCCCTGTAAGTTATCAGGAAGCAGGTGGTCCCATTTGTTCACTCTGTGCATCTGGTCTGCTTTGTTTTGGTCCCTGTTTGGTGTTGTTCACGTCAACCAGCTCATAACTGTATCGGTATACTAGAGTGCAACTATACCACACATTTCACCAATAATATTTTTATGACATCTAAGCATAAACATCTTTTTTTAGCCAAGATGAATGGTGCAGAAACAGTACACTGGCAGCCTGTGGGCCTAATTCGGCCGCCAGGCACGCTGTGTATATTAAAATCCTAGAATCCCCAGGGTTGCCACAGTGCACACTAGCGAGTGTCCCAAGCACTCATTTACCTTACCTGCAAGGCCTCTGTGGGTGTCTGAGTTGTCTAACCTTGATTTACAGGACTAATTTGAACACCACCATCATTTTAGTTAATAGTGGCAAATTTCTTTGTTACTGGATTTTTTCCTAAGGCAGGATTAATAGGAAGCACAGTAGACCAATGCACTTATTCAGTTTCCTTCTGCCCTCCTCTCTCAAGGTGGTGCTAATATCCGTGAAATGGACAAAAGGTCAAGAGCAGAAATAATGAAATAATAATCCACAAAATGAAAAATTAACTACTAATCAAAAGTAGAAGTGAATGGTAAGCCAAAGGGTCTTTCTAGGGAAAAAACGAGATTATTGGTTGCAAACATTTTTATGGCTGTGACTGCTGCCACAATTTTATCAGATGGTGTACCTTAATTAACACTGCCATTTGTAAAACCGAGGTAAATGCCAACTATCTGGATTCCTGCTCTTACACATTCTACAGTCTTCAAAACTTTTTTCCCCTTTAAATCAGAAATCTCCAAAAGAAAAAACAAAAATGAATTAATTGAAACTTAGAAGGTAAAAAAAATGAAAATTTTCCTGTTAATAAGCAGGGATATCAAATTTCTGATTTCTACATGGTGACAATTTCAGAATCTCCCAAGTTAGAACTTTCTCTTACTGTTAGTTTTCCCATCTATTGATTTTTTAAGATAACTTGCATTTCATTCCCAAAGAAAAGTTTTATTTCCTCATTTTGCATTCAATTTATTTAAAATTGTTCCATTGTTAAAAATAAAAGTCTCTTTCTATGGATAATTTGGAAACTCTGTTATTAATGTAAACTTGAAAACTTTTCCTATCCAAGATCAAGAGTTCCTCTAAGAACCCAAGAATTATCATTGTCTGTCTTTGTTTTTCTCACTGTTACCGGAGTATTTCCATGTTGATCATTCAGATACTACCTTGCAACATTTCTCAGTTCTGTTGTACATTTTTTCATTTTCCTTTTTTACCTGAACTTTCTTTTACCTTCCTTTTCAGATTCAGTTTCCCCCATATCTTGTAAGCTTAGATTATTCATTTTTTCTCCTTTGTTAAGAGCCAGGAATCACCACTGTTTTCATCTAGGATATCTTTTCACTTTCCTTTTGAATTTTTCCTAACTTAGTTGCTCACTTAAACATATGAGACAAAAACATATTATGGAAAATCTATAGCTATAGATTCAATGCCAAATGAGTACTTTTATTTTCCTAAGTATCAAAGATCATGTTCACCTTTCAGTAGTTTCCAAGTATATGGACCTCAAAACAATAGCAACAAAACAAACTTCTAAGTGTGTGTTGGTGGAAGGTAGGAAGAAAGACAATGCCAGAGAAAGAGAAACTGCCCATTTTCTGTTGTGTATCAGTCTCTCCCGCCTTGGCCTCCCAGAGTGCTAGGATTACAGGCATGAGCCACTGCGCTTGGCTTAGTTTGTATTTTTTAATACTAGAACAAATATCTATCTTTCCTAATTGTTTTTTGCTAGTATATAGAAATATAATTGATTTTTGTATATTGATTTTGAATCCAGCAACCTTGTTAAACCCTTATTGATCCTAATAGTATATCTGTAACATCTCTTATCAATTTTAAATTTTATCTGTAGGTTCATGTGGATTTTGTGTACACACAAATCATATCTTGTACAAACACTAATAGAATTTTTCTCCTTTTTGGTTATCTAATTTCCATCAGGATTTTACCTTTGTTCTAAGACTTTAGAATTTAGGAATGTATCAGTTAATTTTCAAATATAGAAATTTTCTATTTATCTTTTATTTTTTTTTACTGATTTCTAGGATAATTTAGTGATACCAATTTTTCTTGCCACTGTTGCTTTGTGTATGATAGGCAATCTACTTTGCATGCATTTCAGTAATAAAATATAATACAACTTTATCTACTTGTGGGTGTCTTCCTTTCTTACATCCGTAAAGCATTTTATTGTTGCTTTCCAAGAAACTATGAAATTTAGGATCAGCCATCCAGTGATAAATATTTGCTTAACAAATATAAAATTTGTACCCTGCTGATTTTTTCCCATCTCATTCTGCATACATGACAACTATTTGTTTCAATCTTAAATCAGAGTGTTATATTTTGTTGACATTTTAAACAGCAATTAAACTCAACATATGTTGTATCAACAGTGCATATAATTCAACTGAAGTGACAACAACGTGAATAGCTATGACCCAGTTTCACATCACGAGCAATGACAACAATGCTGTGATTGCCACGTGGCATCAACAACTAAGAGCTGTTATCGATTGCAAGATGCATTCTGGTTTCAGAGATGTTAAAGTGTGGGGAAAAGGTGTCTTAGAATGAATGAATATACTTTTTTATTCTTTTTTGCTACTTTATGCTAAATTTCTTGGTTTTACTTCAGATTCCCTTTCTACTGCTGCTCCATCTAATTTCTAAATTTGACTTGTCATTAAAGAGTAACTTGTTATTCATTTGCTCTTTTTCTTCCAAATGTTCTAAGGAGGACCAGAGTCAGAAGTAACCGATGTGAGAAGGCCTGCTCAAAATATTCTCCTCCATTCAGGTGACACAGAGCCTGAGATTTCACAAGTAAGCATTCACTCCTTTGAGTCCTTTTCACGATAATCCTCTTTAAAATGTAAACACACCTGAAAGAGTTAACACCAAATTTAACTAATTTCCTCTGTGTTGTGAAGGGTTTATTAGGTGGTATTCTCTGGCTGCAGTGACCTGGCAACTGCAGGATGAGAGTAATGGGTCCTGGGTCAAATAAAAGGAGAAGTTTCAGGAGATCCCTGAGAGAAGATGGCATTAGTGACCAAAGCGGCTGTGGGATTCTGAAGAAACACACACCTCACAACAGTACCAGCTTGAGTTCTACCAGAAACCAACCCTGAGACAAGGATTCTGGTGGGAATTGATCCCAAACCTGAGACAAGGATTCTGGTGGGAATTGATCCCAAAAAACACCGCTAGAGGAGTGGGCAAGTGAGACAAGGAAGAGAAGGCATCCAGTAAAGGATGTGTTATCAAGCCATTTCCCATGATGCGCTGAGAACTCTGTAAGTCAGTGTAGAACACATGACTTAGAGTTATCTACTCAAGAACTTAGGGAACTAAAGTATTTTTATATCAGCTCTTCTCAGCTATCATTATAGATATAAAAAAAAAAAAGATGGGTTGCTGGCAGTTGAAATTCTACTTGGTTGATCTAAAATGATAAGGCCAAGAGGATATGGGCAGGACACCTCCACCTCTGCTATGCCAGCCCTTCTCCTAACCTCAATTTGAAGAATTTTTTACTTCTCATTTTTTTAACTACCTGCACTCAAATGCTGTGTGGGATATGAAGCTTTTGTCTCTACAGAGTAAAATGTGTTCACTTTTTTTTTTTTTTGTAAATCTGTGATCTACTGCATACTTCTGGTTGCCAGCTAGCTTTCTCCCCTTTTATCATCACAATTATTGCTTTTAAGTAATTTTTATCCTTGTCCAATGCCAAGCACATTGGCCAGTTTCTACACAATATCATGGTCTCAATTTCAGTTTCTTATTATTTTCTTGTCTTTATTCTGAGCATGCAATTCTTCTTAATGGTGTCTACCTTATCCTTTCTTGCCAGAGTCATAAGTATGTGTCTACAGTGAAAAAAAGTAAATCTACTAAATTAAAGAGCTGATCTACTTAAGTATGTTTAATATAGAATGGTTAGTTTAATAACTTTAAAAAATGATTGTCTTTCATAATAAAATCTCTCAGCATACTAGGAATAGAGAGGAACTTCCTCAACTTGATAAAGAACATCTATAAAAAATCTACAAGTAATATACTTAATCATGAAAAATGAGATGTTTTTCTGCTAATGCCAAGAACAAAGCTAGGATGTCCCAACTCACCATTCCTATTCAGTATCATGTTGGAAGTAATAGCTAATGCAATAGGCAAGAAAAAGAAAAGAGATGTACAAATTGAGATGGAAATAATAAAATTATCTTTGTTAATAGATGAAGTGATTGTCTATGTAGAAAATCCCAAAGAATACACACACAAAGAAAACCCTTCAGAAACTAATAAGCCATTATAGCAAGGGTATAGGATGCAAGGTTGATATACAAATACATACAATATATATATAATACCACTTATATTAGCACAAAAATGAAATAGGCATAAATTTAACAATATATATAAGATCTATTTGAGGAATATTACAAAACTCTAATGAAAAAATCAAAGAGGATCTAAATAAGGCTGAGTACAGTAGCTCATGTCTGTAATCCTAGCACTTTGGAGGCTTAAGCAGAACGATCACTTGAGGCCAGGAGTTTGAGACCAGCCTAGGCAACATAACAAGACTTTGTCTCTACAAAAAATTTAAAAATTAGCCATGCATGGTGTTGCACACCTGTAGATTCAGCTACTTGGGAGGCTGAGGCAGAAGGATCACTTGAGCCCAGGAGTCAGAGGTTGCAGTAAGCTATGATCATGCCACTGAATTCCAGCCTGGGTGACAGAAAGAGACCCCCATCTCTTAAAAAATAAAAAAAAAGAACTAAATTTCATGTTCAATTTGTACAGGAATCAATGGATAGGAAGACTCAATATTGTGAAGGTGTCAATTCTTCCCAACTAATCTATGGATTAAATGAAATCCTAATCAAAATCCTAGCAAGGTTTTTTGTGGATATTGACAAACTAATTTTTAAGTTTATATGGAGAGGTTTTCTAGATATAAGATCGTATCATTAGCAAAGAGTGATAGCTTGACCTCTTCTGCCCCCATTGGGGTGCCCTTGATTTCCTTCTCTTGTCTGATTGCTCTGGCTAGGACTTCTAGCACTACGTTGAATAGAAGCTGTGGTAGAGGGCAACCTTTCTGGGTTCTAGTTCTAAGCAGGGATGTTTTCAATTTTTCCTCATTCAATATGATATTACCTGTGGGCTTGTCACATATGGCTATGATATGATCTTGTATCTAGAAAACCCCAAAGATTTGGCCGTGAGACAATTGGAATCAATAAGCAAATTCAGCAAAGTCTCAGGTTACAAAACCAATGTACACAAATCAGTAGTATTCCTATATGTCAACTACAGTCAAACTGAGAACCAAATCAAAGACTCAATACCTTTCACAATAGCAGCAAAGAAAATAAAATACCTAACAATATATTTAACTAAGGAGGTGAAAGACCTCTATGGGGAGAACTATGAAACACTGAAGAAGGAAATAGCAGAGGATGTAAACAGGTGGAAAACAATACCATGCTCATGGGTCAGCAGAATCAACACTGTGAAAATGTCTATACTACCCAAAATGATCTACAGATTCAATGCAATTTGTATTAAAATACCAACATCATTTTTTGCAGATCTAGAAAAAATAATTCTACACTTTGTATGGAACCAGAGAAGACCCTGTATAGCAAAAGCAATCTTAAGCAATAAGAACAAATTGGGAGGCATCAATTTACCAGACTTCAAGCTATGCTACAAGGCTATGGTAACTAAAATAGCATGGTACTGGCACAAAAACAGAGACAGACCAATGGAACAGAACTGAGAAGCCAGATATAAAACAATCCTCATATAGCTATCTAATGTTTGACAAAGCACACAAAAACATACACTGGGGAAAAGAATCTTCATTCAATAAACAGTGCTGAGAAAATTGGATAGCCACATGCAGAAGACTGAAACAGGATCTGCACCTCTCACCTCTCACAAAAATCAACTCATGCTGGGTAACAGATTTAAACCTAAGGCATGAAACTATAAGAACTCTAGAAGACAATGTTGGAAAAACTTTTATAGACATTGGCCTAGGGAAAGAATTTATGAAGAAGACCCCAAAGGCAATTATAGCAACAATAAAAATAAATAAATGGGACCTGGTCAAATTAAAAAGCTTCTGTACAGCCAAGGAAACTATCACAAGAGCAAACAGACAACCTACAGAATGGGAGAAAATATTCACGTTACACATCCGATATAGGGCTGATAACTAGAATCT
>CAUYSK010111329.1:0-27960 GCA_963575035.1 Avahi laniger
AAGGACACGGGGAGCACTAAAGGGAGGGAAGGGCATGCCTTTAACCTGCATTTGGGTGAGGCAAAGACATAAAGTGTAACTAGAATGTTTGTACCCTCACAATACCTTGGAATAATAATATAAAAAAAAATAAAAAAAAAATAGATGCAAAAAAAAAAAAAAAAAAGGTGAGTGACAATATGGGGAAAACCAGAGCAGATAATTGTCCCAATATATTAAATACCCTTTTAAAATACTAAGAAAAATATAGGACTCTCTATAAGATAAAATAACAAAGCTCATGAAAAAAAAGAAATTTACCAACCATCAATGACAAAAACATAGTTAAATAAAATATCCCATATCACTAATAACCAAAATATTGCTAATTATACTAAGTTGTGATTTTTTTATTTAATAAGATTCTGGGAATACAGACACTCATATATATTAGTATGGGAACTACAAATAAGTATAAATGTTTTAGATGGCAATCTGGCAGTAATTAACAAACATTTCAATCTCTTTAAGAATTTTCTTTAGGAAATTGAAAAAATGCAAAGATGTATGTACAAGGATGTTTATCTCAATGTTGTTTATTATAGAAAAATATTGTAAATAAACTGAAAATCCAAAAGTAGAGTAGGCTATGGTACAAACAATGCAGTATTTTGTGTACATAAAATGTACTTAAAGGAAAGACATTTATGACATATTAAAGGAAAAAAAATCAGATGAAAAATATAGCATATAGTTCACCAAAAGCACATGTTAATACAAGAACGTGCACAGCAACACTATTAATAATAGACCCAAACTGGAACCTATGCAAATGTCCATCAACAGAAGAATAAATTGTGTTATATCCACCCACTGGAATATTACACAGAAATAAGCATGGATAAACTTAAACTGCATATAACAGTATGGATGAATCTCACAAATATTATGTTGAGCAAAATAAGTTAGACACAGTGTACATTCTGATGATCCCAATTATATAGAGTTCAAAATCATGCAAAACTATTTTGTAGTGCTACAAGCAGGATAGTGGTTACCCTGGAGAAGGAAGAAAGTGGCTAGAAGGGGACAGGCACAGGAACTGGTGTTGTTTCTGGATCTGGGTGCTGAATACATAGATGTGTTCAATTTGTGAGAATTCATTGAGGTGTACATTTATGACTTGTACATTCTTTACATGTATTCCGTGGTTCAATAAAAAAAATAGAAAATATAGTGTGAATAGCACAATCCCATATAAAAAGATAGAAATACACTGAAAGAAAATCACAAAAATATTACCAGTGGTTATCTTTGAGTGATAAAATTTCATATGATACAACTTTTAAAAATTTGCTTTTGCATATGCTTTCCCTTCCTTCTACTGTAAATATTATTTGGATAAATAAACAAAAGTTATCAAGAATATGTATGAGAATATATATCTTAGTGTTATTCAGAGTAGCAAAATTGATTAGGCCTCTAAAATGTCTAATGATAAAACACTGATTAAATTTGCTATGATATAGCTCTGAGGATACTACACTGCTATAAAATTGATGTATTGTTGACATGAAGAAATGTCCACAACCTATTTCTGAATGAAAATAATAGATTAAAAATGTATATAAAAATAATCTCAACTTTTTGTTTATCTAAGAAATATGTGTGTGTGAATTCCCTTCAAAATAACTGAATAATCATATGCCAAATGTTCACAATTATTATCTTTGGGTGATAGGACTATTTATAATTTTTAGTTATTTATTAGTTTTTGTTTACTTATGTTTTCTAATTTTCTATTAATGAATATGCATTACTTTCTTAATGAAAAATAAAGGTTATTTTGAAAACTAAGAAATGCTAGCAATAATAATACAAGAATAGCTGAAGATTATACCATAAGCGGTCTTGACATTATGTTGAAGGAGAAGACCGATACATGCTATCATGTTATAGGAAACAACCTGAAAACTGGTCAGTACTGAATAATGATAGATTTCACATCAATTTATAGTTGTAGAGACCATAAAACAAGAAGAGTCACAATACCAGCTACTAAAAACTTCCATTCCAAGGCCTGCAATAATGTCTAATGGCTACTCAATTGACATCAACTGGCAAATGAACTAATATTAATTCGGGTTCTTATTATGCTTCAAGAACCAAAGAGTATTCATATCTCAAGACTGGGGAAACTGTGAAAAACCTGGGGATGAGTAAAAGATAATTGGAGATTTTAGTGTAATTAATGCAAAGATGAGTAAATCCTTCCAATCTGAAAAGGCCAAGAAATAAAAACATACTATTTAGTCTCAGGCCATCTGTAAACAGTACAATTCATAAAAATTTAGAGAAGAGAAAATCACCTATAAAAGAGTTTTTGGGTTTTACTTATAAAGCCATATACCCACTCAAGACTAAATTGCATTTTAATTCAGTGTTTGGTCAAGTTTGATTATATCAGTTGAGACAGGAACCAAAACAAACTCTTACCATTCTCAGCTTGCAAGAACCTCTCAAAACACACAAGGAAAGGGTTCATTTAAAGGTTTGCCATATGACGCAACGGAACAGTGTGCTTACCTTACTGCATTTATTTGCCTGAACACTCACAAGACATTCATGTGAGAGGCATGCTATTGCAAGTGCCATGGGAAGTTACCCATGCCATCCATTCTATTTTGCTTAAGTTTTAAAAAATTTTATATGGGGTCTCACTGTGTTGCCCAGGCTAGTCTCAAACTCCTGGGCTCAAGTGATCCTCCCACTCCAACCTCCTGAATAGCTAGAATTACAGATGCAAGCCCCTGCTGCCCATGCCATCTATTCTAAAAACCAAAGCAGAAAGTAGGTTATAACAAACTGGTAGATGCTTAAGAGCAGTTGTTCATGAAAGGTTTTTCTCATATTTTCCAAGTTCTCTATAACATCATGTTACTTTTACAATTTAAAAATTGCTTTTAGAACTATTTAAATAATTATCCTTCACAATTGATTATTCAGCTTTGGGAACATGGTAAAATTTACCTCTATAACATAAAGGAACAAAACTCACATTCTTTCAAGCAATCTGTTCACTCACGAGCAAGAGTTAGGCTAAAATTCATTTACATACTATTTTACTGACATAGATTTACATAAAACCTAATTTTCCAGAAATGCACTCATAGAAGATGCTCTTTTTAGTGTCCACCTTAGTCCCCAACTGAACCCATATGTGTTTTGGGGACAGTAACTCTGGCCATGCAACCTCCAAGATGGCCTTGCTCTCCTTCCTCTCACTCACCACGCACAGGAGTCAGCCCTTAATTCCTAACAGATTCCTTCTCTAATTGTTTTAGTCTGCTATCCCTACCCATCTCCATTCCACAGCCTCTGCCTGACTTCAGGCTCTCACAAGTTTTCACCTGGGCTGGGCAAGAATATACATAGTTAACTTATATTCCAAATCTTCACCCTACAGTCATCATTCCCAGAGCCAGGGTAATGATCTATATCCATACATAAAGCAGATTAAAGAAATAAATTTTAAAAAATAATAAAAATATTAGAATAATTGTATTAATATTTTTATAACTTTAGGATAGCAGAAACTTTCTAGAGGATGATAGGAAATGCATAAATGCAAAGAGATATGTATTTTTCTGTATAAAAATTTAAAATGGCATAACAGAACAAGTGCATGCAAACCTATTAAACCTGAGCTCAGTAAAGAGGATTCAGGTGAGAAAAAAACAGCAAAACATGAAAAAACAAGAGTTTGACACCTCCAAGAGATCACAATGAAGCTACAGTAGTGGACTCCACCCACAAGGAAATTGCTGAAATGACAGAAAAGGAATTCAGATTATGGATGGCAAATAAGATGAATGGAATTGAAGAGAAAGTTGAAAACCACCAAAACGAAGGCAAAAAAATATTTCAGGAAATCAACAAAAAATCACTAAAGAGTTAGACAACATAAGAAAGGATATGATAGAACTTAAGGAAATGAGAGAGTCCTTCAGGGAATTTCAAAACACAATAGAAAGCTTCAACAATAGACTAAATCAAGAAGAAAGAATCAGAGATTGAAGAGATTGAAGACAAGGCTCTTGAGCTATCCCAGTCATTCAAAGAGGCAGAGAAGAGAATAAGAAAGACTGAGCAATCACTTAGAGAAATATGGAATTATGTGAAGCGAACTAACATATGAATTACAGGTATCCCTGAGGAAAAACAAGAAAGAGCAAAAATCATGGAAAATCTATTTGAAGGAATTACTGAGAAAAATTTCTCTGGTATCACCCAAGATTCAGACATCCAGATACAAGATGGTCATTGAATACCAGGAATATTCGTGGCATCTAGGACATCTCCATGACACATAGTAATCAACCTGACCAAAGTCAAAATGAAGAAGAAAATCCTACAAGCAGCAAGATGAAAGCAACAACTAACCTACAAAGGAAAACCCATCAGGCTAACTGCAGACTTCTTAGCAGAAACATTACAAGTCAGAAGATACTGGGGCCCCATCTTCAATATTCTTAAACAGAACAACTGCCAGCCTAGAATTTTGTATCCTGCAAAATTAAGTTTCACAATTGATGGAAAAATTAAGTCTTTTGCAGACCAGCAAACACCAAGGGAATTTGTCATGACCAGACCTGCCCTGCAGGAAATATTCAGAACTGCATTATATTTATATATGAATCAGCAGTGTATTTAATCAGTGTATTCACAGATACCCACCAGTGTAAAAATCACCCAAAAAAAGCTAAAGCTCACAACTCCTGTAAAACAATAGCACAAGAGGGAAGACAAAGCAGGTATTACCAAACATAATGAACAGAACAGTCACCCACACATCAATTCTATCATTCCCACACATCAATTCTATCATTCAATATTAAAAGTCTGAATGCTACTCAAAAGACATAGGCTGGCTGAATGGATGAAAAACAGAACCTAAGTATCTGCTGTCTCGAGGAAACACATCTAACCCACAGGGATGCATACAGACTTAATGTGAAAGGATGAAAAAAATACGCCATGTGAACAGAAATCAAAAGAGAGCAGGTGTAGCCATTCTCACATCAGACAAAATTGACTTTAAATCAACAATAGGAAAGAAAGACAAAAATGGTCATTATATAATGGAAATGGAAGCAATTCAATAAGAAGACATAACAATCCTACATATATCTGCACCTAATACAGGAGTTCCCAGTTACATAAAGCAAATTCCACTAGAGCTAAGCAAAGAAATAAATAGTAGCATCATAATTGTCAGGGACTTCAACAACCCACTATCAGAGATGGACAAATCATCAAAGCAGAAAATAATTAAAGAAACACTGGACTTAAATGGTACTCAAAATAAATGGACCTAACAGACATTTACAGAGTGTTCTATCCACAAACTACTGAATATACATTCTTCTCATCAGCACATGGGACATTACCCAAAATTGATCATATTGTAGGCCACAAAACATGTTTCAACAAAGTCAAAAAAAGTGAAATCATACCATGTATCTTCTCCAGTAACAGTGGAATAGAACTAGAAATAAATTCCAAGAGAAACACTTAAATCTACACAAAGTAATGGAAATTAAACAGCCTGCTGCTGAATGATTACTGGGTCAATAATGGAATTAAGATGGAAATCAAAAGATTCCTTGAACTAAACAATAAAGGAGACACAAGTTATAAAAATTTATGAGATTCGGCAAAACATTTCTAAGCAGAAAACTCATAGCTTTAAATGCCTACATCAAAAAGACAGAAAGATCAGAAATTAACAATCTAATGACACATGTCAAGGAACTAGAAAAGCAAGAGCAAACCAAACCCAAAGCCAGCAGAAAAAAAGAAATAACAAAGGCCAGGGCAGAGCTAAATGAAATGGAAAACAAAAAACAATACACAGGATTAACAAAACTAGAAGTTGGTCCTTTTAAAAGGTAAACTAAATCAACATCTCTCTTGCTAGACTAACCAAGAACAGAAAAGAAGGGACTCAAATAAGCTTAATCAAAAATGAAAATGGTGACATTACAACTGATACTACAGAAATACAAAACATTATCCATGAATACTACATAAATCTCTACTTGCATAAACTAGAGACTGTAGAGGAAATGGACAAGTTCCTGGAAACACACAACATTCCAAGACTCAACCAGGAAGAAACAGAACTCCTGAACAGACCAATAATGAACAGTGAGATCTAAATAGTAATAAAAAACCTCCAAACAAGAAAAGCCCTGGACCAGATGGATTTACTGCTGAATTCTATCAGACCTACAAAGAAGACTTGGTACCTATAATACAGAAATTATTGCAGAAGAAAGAAATTGCAGAAATTATTGCCAAAAATATTGAGAAGGAAGGAACTCCCAACTCATTCTACAAAGCCAGTATCACCTTGATACCAAAGACAGGAAAAGGCACAACAAAAAAAGAAAGCTACAGGCCAATATCCCTTATGAATACAGATGCAAAAATCCTCAATAAAATACCAGCACGCCAAATTCAAAAAGCACATAAATAATCCACCATGACCAAGTGGGCTTCATCCCAGGGATGCAAGGATGGTTCAACATACACAAATCAATAAATGTGATTCACCACATTAACAGAAGCAAAAACAAAGACCATAGGATCATCTTAATAGATGCAGAAAAAGCATTTGACAAAATCCAGCACCCTTTTGTGATAAAAACCCTCAACAAAGTAGGCATAGAAGATACATATCTCAAAATTATAAAAGCCATATACAACAAACCCACAGCCAACATCATGCTGAATGAGGAAAAGTTGAAAGCATTCCCCATAAGAACTGGAAAAAGACAAGGGTGCCCACTGTCACCACTTCTAGTCAACATAGTACTGGAAGTCCTAGCCAGAGCAATCAGGCAAGAGAAAGAAATAAACGGTACCCAAATCAGGAAAGATGAGGTCAAACTATCACTTTTCACTGATGATATGATCTTTTATCTAGGAAATCCCAAAGACTCCACCAAGAATTGATAAATAAATTAATAAATAAATTATCAATTGATAGATTGATAAATAAAGTCTCGTAGAATTGATAAATAAATTCATCAAAGTCTCAAGATACAAAATCCATGTATGCATATCAGTAGCATTCCTATGTACCAGTAACAGTCAAGCAGAGAGTCAAATCAAAGATTCAATACCATTCATAATAGCTACACAGAAAATAAAACACCCAGGAATATACTTAACCAAGGAGGTGAAAGATCTTTACAAAGAGAACTATGAAACACTGAAGAAAGAAACTGCAGATAACACAAACAAATGGAAAAACATATCGTGCTCATGGATCAGTAGAATAAACATTGTTAAAATGTCCATACTGCCCAAAGTAATTTACAGATTCAATAAAACCCCCATCAAAATATCAACATCATAGTTCACAGATTTAGAAAAAATAATTCTATACTTTGAACATAGAACAGCCAAAGCAATCTTAAGGAAAAAGAACAAATCTAGAAGCATCACATTACCAGACTTCAAACTATACCATCAAGGCTATGGTAAGGAAAACAGCATGGTGTTGGTACAAAAATAGAGACATAGCCCAGTGGAACAGAATAGAGAATCCTATAAAACCATCTACCTACAATCAACTTATCTCCTACAAAGCAGACAACATACACTGGGGAAAATAAGCCCTATTTAATAAATGGTGCTGGGAAAATTGGATAACCACATGCAGAAGAATGAAACAGGACTCCTGTTTCTCATCACTTACAAAGATTAATTTAAGATGGATAAAAAGACTTCAGTGTAAGGAAAAAAAACATAAAAATGCTAGAAGAAAATGAAGCAAAAACTCTTCCAGGTATCGGCCTAGGCAAAGAATTTACTCTAAGACACCAAAGGCAATTACAGCAATAACAAAAATATCAGTAAATAAATGGGACTTAATTAAATCAAAAAGGTTCTGCAAAGCAAAGAAAATAATCAAAGAGAAAAAGAAAAAAATAAAGAGTACCCAAACCCGGAAAGATGAGGTCAAACTATTACTTTTCGCTGATGAGAAAATAGAAAATCTACGGAATGGAAGAAAATATTCCCAAATTATACATCTGATAAAGGGCTAATATCTACAATCTGCAAAGAACTCAAACAAATAAGCAAGAAAAAAACCAACAACCCCATTAAAGAGAGGGTAAAATACATTAACAGAAGCTTTTTAAAAGAAGATTGACAAATGACCAAGAAACATATGTAAAAATGCTCAACATCACTAATTATCTGTGCAATGCAAATTAAAACCATAATGAGATATCACCTTACCCCTGTCAGAATGGCTCTTATTAAAAGTCCAAAAATAATAGATATTGGCATGAATGTAGAGAGAAAGGAGCACTTATACACTGTTGGTGGGACAGCAAATTAGCACAACCTCTACGGAAAACAGTATGGAGATTTCTCAAAGAACTAAAAGTAGATCTACCATTTGATCCAGCAATCCCACTACTGGGTATCTACCCAAAGGAAAAGAAGCCATTTTATCAAAAAGACACCTGTACTTGAATGTTTATTGCAGAAAAATTCACAACTGCAAAGATGTGGAATCAATCCAAGTGTCCATTAGTTCATGAGTGGATTAACAAAATGTGATACACACACACACACACACACATATATACAGACATACATACATACACACACACACACACACACACACACATATATACACATACCATGGAGTACTACCCAGCCATAAAAAGGAATAAACTGATGTCTTTTTCAGCAATTTGGTTGGAACTGGAGACCATTATCCTAAGTGAATTATCTCAAGAAGGGAAAAACAAACATCACGTGTAATCTCTAATAATTTGGAATTAATTGATGGGCACACATGGGCACAGAAAGTAAAAATCATTGGAAATCAAGAAGTGGGGAGGGGTGAAAGAGGGGAGGGGTAAAAACCTACCTCACATGTACAATGAACACTATTCAGGTGATAGGCACACATATAGCCCTGACTAAAGCATTATAAAAGCTATCCATGTAACAAAAACATTTGTAACCACTTAATATTTTGAAATTTAAAAAAATTTTCAAAAAACATAAATAAAATGGCATGACTAAAGACATCATAAACAAAGCCAACAAAATCAAAGTCACTGTATAATCAAAAGAAAAAACAGAAAAGGTATGTGTAACTTTTAAGAGAAATGGTTAATAGTCTCGATATTCAAAAACTCTCCAAAATGATAAGAAAAATGACAATTAAATATTGGCAAAGGATATAAAAAAGATGTTCAATCTCATCAACAGAGTAACAAAAAGTAAAATAAAGAGATACCATATTCTCCTCCCCTTGAATTAGCAAAATACAGTAAGACAGGTAACTCCAATTGTAGCAAGGCTATGGGGAAATCAGCTCTTTCATTTATTGCTAGTGGAGAGATACAACTTTTCAAAAAAGTAGACTGCAATTCGATTAAATGAAATGCCTTTGATCCAGCAATACCAATTTTCTAAAATGATCTTAGAAAAATCAAAGCACCTAAATGTAAAGGTATATGTAAATCAATGTTTACTATAACACTGTTTATAGTTGCAAGTATCTGGAAATAATGTGAATGTCTATCAATACAGAATGATTGAATTAAATGTGCTACATCCATTCCCCAGAATATAATGCAGGTATTATACAGAACGAATTGGATCAATTTTCACTGATACAGATGGATGTTCATGATAAATAGTTAAAGGAAAAAAAACTTCTGAGCAATATGAATATCATAAACTTTATATACCATAAAGTCTCTATATATGGGTATGCATGCTTTTATATATATACTTCTGTATAAAACTAGAGAAAGATGTTAATGGAAACATCAAATGTTAATATTAGATATTTTAAGAATGCAGTTTAGAATTAGTCAGAAGATTATGGAAATTTTCTTCATACTACTCTGCATTCTTTGACTTTTAAAATAAATATGCATTACTTTTTGGCAGCTTAAACAAAATCTAGATGGATTTCTAGTTCAAACGTGATAGTGTAAAAGTATTTTTCCCTTCTCATTCTGAAAATCACCCAAAAAGCAACAAGGAAAATGAGAAACAAAAATGTAAGTTTCACTTCAGCTAAACCAGGAGATAATTAAAACTACAGAGACCAAATAAAAGTGGAAAGGCCTTGAAAATAGAGGGAATGGAGTGGGAGGAAGCAGAGATAAAAGGTTGCAGAGAGAGCTTTCTGCAGATACAGACCTCAGCAAGCACCAGCAAAGCTACTCTTCTCAAAGGCCAGGGACACTACGTGAGGTGCCGGCCCTTGTTTGAAACAGGAGGGGTTGACCAGCTCAATGACCTGCTCAATGAGCTTGTGCAGACCCAGTTTGTTTGTTTGTTTCTCAAAAAAATCCAGTGACAATGTATAAAGAATCACACCTAAAGAAGTCATGTTTATTATAAACAGTCTTCTTTTGTGCAATAGAGGAGAAGACAATCTTTTCATTATTCTTTCCAAAAATAAAAAGTAAAATATAAATCTTCCTTTCTCCATTGGTTTTGGTGAAATAAAGACCAACGTAAAAGAAAAGTCCAGCTAGCCTGATTCACACCACGACTGCCTATGAACTTTGTACAGATAGCTAGCTATTCATGAAAAAATTAAATTCTTTTGATGATGAGTAATAAAAAAGAAAGAATTAGGAGCTATGCAAAAATCCTAAAACGAAACAATGAATAAGAAAGGCAAATAATAGGTGAAGACCTCCCATAGTAAAACAGTCAATGGAACAATGGAATGAACCAATATTTTTTAAAAAATTAAAACCCTAATGGTATAATCACTTCCATAAATGAAGAAATAAGGGGAAACATTAAAAAATGAAAATATGAGTTGGTAGAGTTTGGGAAAGTTGTGCAAAAAAATAATAACCACTGCAGAAATTATGCCAAAAAGGCTGATACAGGGAGCTGAGAAATTACTGAAACTAAGTAAGAGACATGGTGGAGGGAGAAGGCGAACAGATGAGAGGAAAGGGGCCAAAATAAAATGGAAAACAAAGAGTTTAAAAGATTAGGGAGAATATTACAGATATGGAGGAAAATCAGAAGAGACTCCCAAAAGAAGGAAATGGAAATACTTGAACAAATAAACAATTTATGAAAATTTTGAGACTATATTGGGTCCAAACCCAAAAACTGATTTCTTTAAATTTTTAATCTATAAAAACAATGAGCAACATAACCATACCTTACATGCCACACCAAGATAATTCCAAACTGGATCAGTAACTTGAAGGTAAAAAAGAAAAATGAAATCATAAAGGTAATAAAAGAAAACAGAGATTTCTTTTACAATCTCAGAATGGGAAAAGCATTTCTCAATATGATATAAAATTCAGAAACCATTAACAATACCAGATAAATTCAATTTAAATAAAATTTAAAATATCTGCATAATAAAAAGCATTATAAGCAAAGTCAAATGACGGAAAAAAAATTTGCATCTCATACCAAAGACAAAAGGATAATTTCCCCCAACATAAATTCAACTGGATAAAAAAAAAAGAGCAAAAACTCAATACAAAAATGGACAAAGTGAAAAATAGCAAAGGAAATAGAGTTCACATAAAGAACTATAAATGACAAACCTATCAAATATACAAAAAGAGAAATGTAAACTGAAAGACACTTTTTTCACCCACTGGATTTGCAGAGACCGAAAAGCTTAGTGTCACGTTGTGCTGGTGAGTCTGTGAGGAAACAGGCACTCTGGTATGTTGCTGCTGGGAATGTAAATTAGTACGGCCCCTAGGGAGGGCAACCTTTGTAGCCAAGAAACAAAAAAGGATGAATAAACTCTTTATGAACTAATATGGAAAGCTCTTTAAGAACTTTTGTACTTGAAGGGTTAAGTACAAAACACAAGGTACAGAAAAGTAAGTATAGCATGCTATCATTTGTATAAAAAAGGAGGAACAAAATATATGTTTCCAATGTATGCATGTATACACACACTAGCAGTTTGAGTTCGAAGGCAATTGGCTGGCAGAATTTCTTCCTGCCTGTGGGAGGTCAGTGTTTTCCATTAAGGCCTTCACCTGATTGGATGAAGCCCACCCCCATTGTGCAGGGTAATCAGCTTTACTCAAAATCCACCCATTTAAATGTTAATGAAATCCAAAAAACATCTTCACAGAAAGTCCAAAATAATGTTTAGCCAAATACCTGGGCACTGTGGCCCAGCCAAGTTGACACATAAAATTAACCATCACAATTGTGTTTTCTTTCTTGGGTTTATTATCATTGTATGCAGCAGGGACAAGCAGGGAGAAATGAGTCTGCACCGTCTTGTCTGGATGTGGTCTATCCCTTTCATTTTTTAAAGCATGGTTTTGTTGGTTTTGAAATTCTAAGTAGACCATTTTCCCTTAGCACTTTAAGGATATCATTCTACTGTCTTCCAGATATTCTACTGGCTTCTGGTCAAATATCGGCTACAACCCATTGTCTGCCTTTTGTTCTCTAGTTGCTTTTAAGGATTTAGTTTTGATTGTTCAGGAGTTTTAACATCATGTGACTAGAGTTTGTTTTGTCTTGTATTTTTGTCCTGCTTTGTAGAGAGTTTGTATAGAAAGCATCTTGAATCTGTGCATTTCATAAACCTCCATCAGTTTTAGAAATTTCTCAGCCATTTTCTCTTAAAATTATACGGCTTTTTCTCTCTTTTTCCTTTTGACTATAATCACACACATTGGCTAGACCTTTCTACTGTATTCAAGTGTCATATTCTCTCTTCTGGTTTTGCATCCTTTTGTTTTCCTACCCTTCATTCTGAATATTTTTCTGACTTAGGTCAGAAATTCTTTAATTGTTTATTCATTTTCTCTTCATCTGTGTTTAATCTGTCATCAAAGTCATTTTCAAGTTTTTTTTAAATTTGGTAACTATATTTTTCAATTCTAAATTTTCCATTTTATTCTTTTTTTAGTTCTCATTTTTCTGCCTAAATTTGTCATCTTTTCCTTTACCTCTTTGAGTATGTATAGTCACACAGTTATTTTTAAATCTGTGTCTGGAAACTCATTATCTGTGGACTTTATAGGTCTGTTTGTGTTTTCCATTTCTGCGTCTTTATATTCATTTCTTCTCATCTCCACTTGCACCCAGTTATTTTTTAATGCATTTTGGGTTTGCAAAGTTGAGGTCTATGATAAAGTGACTTTCCTCTAGAGAGGATGGATATTTGTTTTTGTCAGGCGTCTGGAACACCAACAAGCTGGGCATGCATTAGCAATTTCAAGACTCAGATGATCTGAAGCTGAGCTGTAGTTCCCGTACAAGCCATCTACGTTCAGCTTGTGTTTACTTCAATGATGAAACCTTCTGAGATCTCAACCCAAAGTGAGGAGTTTTCAATAGGGTCCCTCTTCTTGTCAGGCCTCTAATTCCCATCTCCCTAGTCCCAAGAAATGGTCAAAAGTGCTACTCAGCTTCACAAAGTGTCAAGTTTCCCAGGGGAAAGTTGGCCCCAAATGCAGACCTCACCCCCTTGGGCCATTGTGCCCCTCAGGTTCTGGCCCACTGATTCTTCACTGTCTTTTTAGCTCTCTAATGCCTTTGAAGAGAGGTGTTTTAGTATTTTTCCCTCATATTTTATTTCGCTTTTCTAGTTGTCCTCGGTGGAAGGGTAAGTCCCAATTGCCTGATCTTCCATTAACAGACATGCTCTTCTGCTCTATTAAATGTAGGGGGTGATCATATATGATTATGGTCCTTGTGTTACACAACACTGTATTCCTGATTCAAAGTGTATCATAGCAGACATACCATATCTATTAGAAGCCAGGGACAGTTTTAAGTACTTTGCAAATTTAATTTACCCCTCATAACAACATTAGGAAGAGGGTACTAATATTATCCTCCTTTAACGAAGAAAAAAAATTGAAGCAAAGAGAAAGTAATTAATTTTTCCAAGATCATTCGGCTTGTAACTGCCTCCAAAGACCATGCTCTTAACCATCAAGCAAAGCTGTGCCTCGTTTAAATTACTCAAAATTATATTAATCAACCAGCTAGAAATATTTAGTAATGCATAATATTATTATTGCAAATAATAGAAAATGTAAATAATATTTAAAATAATTTTAAATGTCATTTTGGGGCTCTAAATCTCTATTTTGATACCTACCTTTAGCAAACCAACTTAAGACTGGTGATATGATTTAACATGTCCAGCTGGACATGCAAAGTAGTCCAAAGCACAGGCCTAATATATCCTTTTATGAGATGCAAAAGAGAAGGATGTTCTGGAGAGGATCAAATCTGCTCTGAGCATCTAAACTGAAACTGGGCCGCAGGGAAAAGAAATTAACATGCAAAACATCAACCACTTTCACCTTATGGAACAGAAATGCTTCTAACTGAGCATAAACCCATGAGACTTCAAACAGTGAAGGACGACTTCAGTGCATCACTCATGATGTGCTGCTCACTGGAAAAGAGCTAATGAGAAAAAAGGGAGAATGTTCAGATACGGTGTTTAATGCTTATAAATCAGATAAAATATTGTAAGATACGAAGGATTAAATTTAACAAAACTGCTTCTAGTCATACATACAGGATTAAAACATTCATTTGCTATGATGTCTCTCAAAACTGTAGAAAAAGGATGGAAAAGAATTCTAAAAAGTTATTTTAAAAAAAACCTCAGGCGGTTTTTTTTAACCTCAGACAAAGAAACAAGAGGGAAAAAAGATAAGCAAATGAGTGCTGTCAACGAAATTTTAAAAGAAGTGCATAGATAAAAAATAACTGACTCGCCTCTTGTATACTCCTGGATAGAGCTGGAACGCATTCTACTAAGTGAGGTATCCCAAGAATGGAAAGACAAGCACCACATGTACTCACCATCAAATTCGTATTAACTGATCAACACATAAGTGCACATATAAGAATGACATCTATTGGATGTTGGGCAGGGGGGAGGAGGGAGGGCTGAGGAGGGAGGAGGGGATGGTTACATGCATACACAAAGAGTGCAATGTGCACCACCCGAAGGATGGACATATTTGAAACTCGGACTTAGGGGGGCAGGGGCAAGGGCAACATACATAACCTAAACATCTGTACCCCCATAATATGCTGAAATAAAAAAAAAAAAAGAATAACTGACTCAGCAGAGTGAAAAAAACTAAAATCCAAGTTTGCGGAGTGGAAAGGCAACAAGATAATGCCAATTTGTTTTGAAAAGGTTAAAAAAAATCAGGGGTCACCAGGTTCCTCCATAAAAGAGGGTGAAGGGGTGAAGTAGAAAAGTAGCTTCCCTCAGTAGAGACTGGGCAAGGGAAGCTCTGGACTCAAAGGCTCCAGGCACACTGAGGGTGCGATGTAAAGTCACATCGTAAACAGGAGGACTCATTGAAAACCTATGTCAAGAATACTGAGCGCCTCTGACCCACTTCCCACACTTGGTTCTCAAGGTAATGGCGTTCAGGTTATACCTGAGCTGGAGATTAGGAGATTTCCTTGAGGAAAAACTGATGTGTTCAAATGGAAGTCCCTGGAGGTGCTGCGAACTCTGGAGATTCCCCTCAGAAATAGTTTGCTTTGACCTATGGTGAAGCCTACATATCACATCCATATGAGCGAGACCTTCCCACACACATGGAGTCTCCAATCCGCATTTTATTGTTTACTCTTAAGTATTAGTAAAGAGCCCAAGATGATAAGATATTTGAGGAACCCTCCAACATGAAAGACAAAGAACAAAACAAAAAGAATAACAGAAGAAATAGATATAATGCTCAGATTGGAAGAAAGCTTTTTTTAGGAAAAGCTATGATATCATCCAAATATGGAAGAAGATATTTATTTCATGCATGAAAAAATAACAGGATGCTAAATTAAAAACAAATATTTAGTCGTGAACAAGAATAAACTTAACTGAAAACATGATAATGACAATAAAGAATTCAATAGAAAGCTTGGAAGGGAAAATTGAAGCAACTTCCCAAAAAATGTAACAGAGAGATAGAAAACGGGTGACTAAAGGAAGAATATGGATATATAGAAAGAGATAACAGAGAGGATGAGGAGGAATAAATTATTTTAAAAATGCAAAAAAATCCTAAAACTGAGGAATATTAATTTCCAGATTAAAACAACTCACTGAGTATCCAAAACAATGACTGAAAAATGACATCGAGGCATATCAGAGAAAATTTCAGAACACCTGGGATAAATAATAACAATAACAAAATTGGCTACCATTTATTTCATTCTATGGGTAAATAAATGCTTAAATATTTATGTGTATTGATCAATTTAATCATCACAGATGTAAGGAGAGAGAAACAATTATGAAATCCATTTTGCAGATCAGTAAATGGAGACAAAGAGAGGCCAAATACCGTGTTAAAGGTAACACCTGTATGAAGCAGGAGATTAATAATGTGAAATGAACCCAGCTGTCTGGTTCCAGAGGAGACCTCTTAGCATCAGCATTGTTTTCACTGGCAACACATACAGAAACAAAGTCAAATCTTCCTCAACGATGAGATGGCAGAATAAATTTGGGAATACCTATACCTTGGAAAGTTATGCAGCTATGAAAATTGAGTTATTCCCTGTGAGTTCCAGTAATACAGAAGTAGACTGTAGCAGACTAGTCCTCCTGCATATAACAATCATAAACTATGAAAAAAATATAAAAATAACTACTTGAAGGCACTAGAGAGAAGCCAAATGAAGACAAAAATTCAAGGAATTTGACCCTTAAAAAAACGGAACCATACTTACTGGGTAACATCCATATTTATAAGGCTTCGCCAATGAAAACAGTCAGCGGTCTATGTGTAAGATAACTAGAACTCATGAAATAGCAGAGGATAGGATTCAGGGTTCCCCGGGTAGCTGGACATTGAGGCGGCAGGGGAGGCCCAGGAAGGAGGGAGTCCCAGAGGGGAGCTCCACAATCGACCTAGAAACGCCCTTCAAATCCTTGGCTGACCCCAGAACTGTGTATGTGTGGGAGCGATTCCAGAGCCCAGTTTAAAGAAATACACAGAACAGTGACAAATCTGAGCAGAGATTTCAGCTTCTGCCCTTCACGGGGAAGAAGAGTATGGAGTTGAGCACCACCAAGTTCGAGGGTCTTGGTAAATGCCTCAAGCTTCCCCAGGAAACCAAGGAAGAGCCATACGTTAGGAGGAAAGACTATGTTTCAGGATTAAGGTATCTACACCAGGTCTAAAGGAAAAACCCGAAAGACATTCTTCCTCACAAAGTAGAAAACGAAGCTCTATAACATCAAGATGATTTAATTGCCTTAAAGAAGAAAACTAAATGCTCTTTAGAAGAAAACTACAGAAACCAGAGTCTCTGCAATAACTTGCCACAATGTCCAATATATAATCAACAATTGCTAGTACATATGAACAAACAAACTCACCCAAGGGTGAGAGAAAAAGGAAACAGACCCTGAGATGACCCAGATTTGGGGATAAGCAGGCAAAAATAAGACACAGGAATAAGACCAACATTTATAAGAGCTACAAATGAAATAAAACCACTTCCAAAAAAAAAAGACTCTAAAATTGAGTTAAAAAAAGATAATCAACTTTAGGTTCTACATATTTAAAACAAAAGGACTCAAAGGATAAAAGCAGGAGAATACACAAAAATATATCAAAAAATATTTCAAAAGTAGAAGTTACAGTATTTGTATCAAAATCAATTTGCTACAAAAAATTTAAATTGTTTGATAATCTATACACTTTAAGAGAGAACAGAATTTGGTATGTATACATACATTGATATCGCCTTGGTATATTGTTTAGTAAAATGCTTTGAAAACAAATGTGATACGGAGATGAGATACACACACACACACACACACACACACACACACACACACAAAATACTCATTGTGGACCTTCTGAAAGTACCAGGTGTATACTGTCGAAAAATCAGACCATAGTGCAGAGAGAGACAGTTGGAATTATTAAGACAGTAACATTCTTTACATTTTTCTATGTAAGTATTGATTGACTTTATAATCAGAATAAATACATATACTATTCATATTACGAGAAAAAAGCAAATGAAAAATAATATGGTTTCTAAAAAATAAAGCTGAAACATGACAAAGAAGTAATCAGTCGTCCATATTTTATAAATGAACCTCCAGGGTCAAGTACACAGAGATACAAAATATTTTTAATAATGGCTCTGAGCATCTACGGTGTGTGACAGCTGCAGACCACTTTATAGGCTATACAGCAGGCTGCACTGGGTTCAGTTTTTGCTATATATTTTATATCATACATATATAATGCTTGGCATTTAGTAAGCACTTTTTTATTATTATTCTCTTTATGCTATTAACACTTGAAAATGTTTTTAGAAAGTTAAAAAATAATTCTAGATAACTCAGACATAATTTCTACAACATCATCACATCCTCTGGAAACACCATCTCCACTGGCCAAACATACAAGTCTAAGTGATGTTAATGTCAATGATAATCATCATCTAACATTTTTTGCAGGGATATTTTATTTGTAGCAGGTTCTGCTGTAAAGTCTTTCAGGAACCCTTTTTTATTTATTATATTTCCTCTTCTTTCTTTGAGGGAAATGGAGGCACAAGAGAGTTAAAAAGGTAAGTACAGGTAAGTGCCTGTGCCAAGCTACAAGCTGACAACACTTGGCTCCTGAATTTATGCTTCAAATCTGTTCACTATTCTACCTTGCTGCTCAAGGGTGATTATAAAAAGCAGTCACACGCTGACCAAAGCTTTCCCTCCACTCATACAAAATCAATTTTATAAGTCCATGCTGTTTTCAAATTTAAACTTGAACCACAAGCCCACATTTATTTAAATTTTAAGTCAGTGACATTTCAAATTGCAAACAATTTTCTACACTTGAAGCCCTTGGCTAAATCAAAAGATCTAACTTAATTGGCACATATTCAAGCACTGTGTCCTATAATCTTCCTACTTGGAGGTTCTCAGAATACAATCTGTCTCTCCCAAAGCTATTTGCTTCTCAGATTAACCCTCACTGGCTTCCAGTGTAGGATGCAGCTACAGAGAACTGAAAGGTCCCAGAGGTATGTGACATTAAACCCCAGTAAATCTCCAGCTGGTCTGACAGCCCACCTACACAAGAAAGTAGACTAGAGAGAATAATACCCTCAGCTGATGTATAAACTTTATCATTTCTTTGGCAGGAATTAAGAGGAGAAATCTGAAGACATGACATTGTTCATTTCATAGGAAAAGACTTACCAGTCAATATGTCACCAATTACAGTATAAGTTAGATAGGTTACTGTGGAGACCTGTTATCACACTTCCCTTTTGCCCAAGGAATAATGAAACATCTACTGAAATTAAGCTCATAAATAAAGACTGGTTGAATTTGGAGATTTCACTGGAATAAATGCAAGTTAGAGGGATGAAAAGAAGAATGATTTTATTTTAATCTAAAAAATTTGAATTTGAATTTGCATCCAAGTTTATATTTTGGTTTCCTTTGCCTTCCTTCATTTATAGGAATTAGGAGAAAGACGTGAATGCTGAGTGGAAATGCCCTTTTAAATAAATATTTCCTAGAACAGATGGAAAAGTAAAAACCAAAATAAAAGAAAAAAATCCTTATTAACCTTAAGGCAATCCTATGGCCAGAAGGAGAAACATCAATTATGAAACTCAGGCTTAGTTCTGGCTAAATAAAAACATTAATCTATTTGCATCATTTAAGAATTCTGTGCCATGGCAGTTGTTAATTTGGAAGGGAATAATGACGCCTGCTGCAACCCGATCTGGTCCTTTCTGACATCCATATCCCTGTGTGTTACTCAGTTTGTGCCAGGTATTCCCTTCTTCCCTCTTTTAGGGCACAGTAAAGACATTTCAAAGGATCGCCATTAGCTAAAGAGGTTTTCCAGGAACAGGAAAAAAACAAACTTCCTGGCTTCAGACCCTAGGCCTGTCCCCCTTGAATGACCCCTGTCGTGCCCATGCCCTGGACGTGGGCGTGACTCCTCTCCAGTTCTGCCAAACCACCTGCCATCCCCTCCAAGCACTGTGTGCTTCAGGCCTCTCTCCTCACCATTTCACCTGTGCAGCTCCCCAGAGTCGGGGTACAGGTGTACTCTAGAAGAGCTTCCGTGACCAAACGAGGTGCCTCCTTTTCTACCTTCTGCTCCTCTGCCTTGGCATATCTCATGCTGCAGTCTGCAGTTGTCTGCTAACTCTTTGAAGGCAGGGGCCACACATTGTTAGTCTTTGTTTCCCTAATGCCTAGTCAAGAAGATAATGAATGATTTTTTTTGAGGATGGTGGGGAGTTTGGGGGAGATGCTAGTACCTTGGTTTATCAGAGACTGCACTAGATGCTGTGGATAATGTCATGTAACACTATGAAAAGTGGAATCATCAGTCCCATATTACAGATGGTAAAACTGATGCTCAACTTGATTAAACAACTTGCCCAAAGTAATGCCAATGGAAGTCAAAGAAGTGGAGTCAAATTCAGTTTGAGTTTAGACTTTAGGCTCTCTACTTTCCTATTTTGAAAAAATAAATCCTTAACCTTCTCTCTTCATAGATATCAGAATTCCACTAGATCCTGAAGCCAACTCCCAGGTGACATGACTTTGTACCATCTTATCCACTACTTTATAAATCTTTACCAGTTGAATTTCTAAACATCAACCAAAATTCAAAAAGTTTCAGAGGGTGAGGAGAGGTTTCTCATAGCCCCTGAATTTAAAACATGGTGTTTACTGTGCTCAGATCAAAGTGGTTTCTGCCTACCAGGCTCTGATCAACACAGGTGGTTCCTATAGAGTTGTACTTGCAGAGTAGACGTGTTATTTTTTTCCTGTATGATATCCACCACAATCCCCCAACAATTTGGTAACACCATCCAACTTCATCCTTGGGAACTTCTACTCTCACATTTCATATTGTCTTGGGGGAACTATCTATAGTTAGGCTTTTGTCCTGCTAGGCAAAGTATAAGCAGAGGACTCTCACTAGGTAGATTAGACTTTTGCCTCTAAAATTGAATTCTGTACCAAGTAACCAAAAGAGTGTTTGTAGTTAGAGCTGAGTAATTCCAGTGGCCCCCAGTCAAAAGGATCTCCATCTGTTCTTGCTACCAAGTGCTAAGATTCTTAAAACCATCTAGTTCCCCTCTCTCTGAGGCTTCCAAGTCTCTTTCCAAAAATTTCCTTGTTTTCCTCGAGTTAGCTAAGTGTTGCTCCTGCCCTTTGCAATCAAAACGCTAAGGGGCATAACCACATGTATATAAATGATAAGACTCTTGCTTCCTCGCTTCCTCAGTTGAAGGGGAGCTGAAATCATCTTCTAGGTATTTTAAACTAAAGCTTGAAGACATCAACTGTTATTACCACGTATCCATAAAGCTTTTTAAATCATTGATTTGAAAATATTGAGATTATAAAACACAGGAACAGATATTAATGTTTTAGTATGTATTCTTGTGTGGTTGGTGGACAAGAGATAAATACTCCAAGTAAAAGGAAAATGACAGATAAAGCTGCCTTCTGATTTTCACAAACAAAAAAGCATAGTCAATAATAACAACTGTATAAGTCCTCACCTAAGTAGGCAATAGATACAAACAGTCTCCTTCTTCCTAGAAGGAAACAGTCTTGGAGAGATTCAGTAACTTACGGATGGTTACAAATTTAGTCATTCAAATAATTGGTCTCACTTCAAAGTTAATGCTCTGCCCACCATGAGACAGTACCTCCAAGTCACATACTTCATTACAATCTACCCAAAAAAGTTCAAACATCATTTAACTCATATCTTAGCCTCCGTGGTTACCAGTGCAGTAAGTTAAGCTGCCCAAGATCAGTAGACATGGATCCTACCCTCCTCTATACCTGAGTCCTTCTGTGGCTAATAACAAGTCTGTGTGTATGAGAATTGCTTCATTAGGGAAGAGAACACAGATCCAAAGGATTGGGACAGTCCACAAACTGCGCCATCACCCTTGAATAATAAAGAGAATTTCAGTATATAGGATTCAATGTTCAAAATATACTACTTTAGAGATTTGTTTGATAACAATGTAAATGTACTTAACACTACTGACTATACACTTAAAAATGGTTCAGATGCTAAATTTTATTATGCATATATTACTACAATTAAAAATACATACACATACACACACACGTGTGCATGTGCACATGTATATATACATACACACATATATACTGGTTTATTTCCAAAAGCAAAAGTCAATTTTGTATTACATTGACTAGGTGGATTCCACTGAGGAATGTGAAGCAGGTTGTCTTCTGCCACATGTCCTAATGAGCAAATCTTCACCTCCCAGCACATGACATCAAGCTTTCAGGAACAGATACACCTTGGTCTGGAAAGGACAGCCCTGCTGAACCCAGAGCAGTAGCACGGTCAAACCAGCATCAGCTGATAGACTGAGACTAGTCTACGGTACGAAAAGAAAAAAGAATGAAAAAAAAAAAATGAAGAGAGCCTCAGAGACCTGCGGAACATCAGCAAGCACAGCAAAATATTTCTAACAGAAGTCCCAGAGAAACGGGAGTGAGAAAAAGGGACAGAAAAATAACTGAATGAATAATAGTGGAAAACTTCTCAAATTCAATGAAAAGCATTAATATGCACATCCAAGAAGCTCGAAGAACTCCAGGTAGGATAAACTTTCAAAGATTCACACCTAGACACATCATAGCCAAACTGTTGAAAGCCAAAGAAAAGACAGAATATTGAAGCAACTTATGTTCATCAGAGTTACTGGCCTGTAATTTTCTTTTCTTGTAGTGTCCTTACCTGGTTTTGCTGTCAGTGTAATGCTAGCCTCATAAAATGAGTTTGAAAGTATTCCCTTCTCTTCAATTTTTTGGAAAAGTTTGAGAAGGACTGGGGTTAATTCTTTACATGTTTGGTAGAATTCACCTATGAAGCCATCTGCTCCTGGGCTCTTCTTTGTTGGGAGGTTTTTGGTTACTGATTCAATCTCCTTACTCATTATTGATCTGTTTAGATTTTCTCTTTCTACATTTTTTCAGTCTTGGAATGTTGTATATTCCTAAGAATTCATTTCTTCTAGGCTAACAAATATATTGGCATATAATTGTTCACAGTAGTCTCTCACGATCCTTTGTAATTCCATGGTATCAGTTGTAATGTCTCCTCTTTTGTTTACAGTCTTATTTATTTGAGTCCTCTCCCTCCACCCTTCCCCCACTTGGTTACTCTGGCTAAAGATTTGCCAATATTTGTTCATCTTTTCAAAGAACCAACTCTTGGTTTCACTGATCTTTTCTATTGTTTTTCTAGTCTTTATTTATTTCCTCTCTAATCTTTATTATGTCCTTCCTGCTGCTGATGTTGTATCTAGTTTGTTTTTCTTTTTCTAGTTCCTTGAGGTATAAAGTTAGGTTGTTTATTTGAAATTTTTCTTCTCTTAATGTAGACATGTATCACTATCATGTATCACTATAAACTCCTCTCTTAGAACTGCTTGTGCTGCATCTCATAAGTTTTGGTGTATGATAAAATATTAAAAAATCTCAAGATTTTTTTTAATTTTCCTTTTGATTTCTTCTTTGAGCCATTAGCTGTTCAGGAATGTGTTGTTTACATGTATTTGGAATTTTCCAGTTTTCCTCCTGTTATTCATTTTTAGTTTCATAACATTGTGGTTAAAAAATATACTTGAAATGATTTCAAACTTTTTGAATTTGTTACAACTTATTTCATGGCCTAACAGATGATCTATCCAGGAAAATGTTCCATGTGCCCTTGAGAAAAATGTGGATGCTGCCGCTGTTAGACAGGAATGTTCTGTGTATGTCTGTTAGATCCATTTGGTCTATAGTGTTGTTAAGATCTGTTCTTCTCTCATTGATTTTCTGTCTGGATGATCTATCTATTGTTGACAGTGGGATGTTAAAGTCTCTTACTGTTTTTGTATTGCTATTTATTTTTCCTTTCAGCTCGTTTTTGCTTTATATATTTAGGTGCTCTAATACTGAGTGCATAAATATTTATAATTGTTATATTTTCTTGATGACTTGACCCCTTTCTCATAATGAAATGACCTTCTTTGTCTCTTATGACCATTTTTGATTGAAACTGTATTTTGCCTGATGTAAGGACTGCTTTCTTTTGGTTACTATTTGCCTGGAATATCTTTTTCCATTCCTTCATCTTTCGGCTTGTGTGTGTGTCCTTAAAAGGGAGTCTCTTATGGGTAGCAAATCACTGGACTTTGTTTTCTTTATATATATATATATATACATTCAGTCACTCCATGTCTTTTGATTGAAGCATTCAATCCATTTACATTTAAAGTGATTATTGATAGGTAAGGACAAACTATGGCTATTTTGCTAATTGTTTTCTGACTGTTTATAGATCTGTTCTTCTTGTCTTTCTCTCTTGCTGTATTCCTTTGCAATTTGAAGACTTTTGTCACGGTATGCTTTGATTCCTTTCTCTTAATCTTTTGTGTATCTTCTACAAGTTTTTACTTTTTTGGTTATTATGAGGCTTACATAAAATATCTTACACTATTTTAAGCTTAAAACAACTTCAATCATATACAAAAACTATGCTTTTACTCCTTTCCACTCATATTTTAGGTCATTTTTGTTACAATTTACATATTTTATGTGTGTCCAATAACAAATTATTGTAACTATAGTTATTTCTAACACTTTTTAAAAAACTTTTACATTAAAGTTGAGAGTGATTTACACACTCTCATTCCAATATTATAAATTCCTGTAGGCTTTCTTCACTCTTTTGCATTCGTTTTTTTTTCCTTTTGCTCCTCTGACTAGAAAATTCATAGGACCTGATTTAAAGTTCACTGATTCTCTCTTCTGCTTAACTGAGTGTACTGTTGAAGCTCTGTATTGAATTTTTCGGTTCAGTCATTGTCATTGTATTCTTCACCTCTAGGATTTCCAGGTTTTTTTTATTATTATGGTTTCTCTTTCTTTGTTGAACTCCTCATTTTGTTCATGCATTGTTTTCTTAATTTCATTTAGCTATCTGTGTTTTCTTGTCATTCACTAAGCTTCTTTAAATGAATTATTCTGAATTCTTTGTCAGTCAGCTCATAGATATCCATTTCTATAGGGTCAGTTATTGGAGATTTTTAAGTTTCCTTTGATGGCATCATATTTCCTTGATTTTTCATGATCCTTGTATCTTGCATTGATGTCTGCACACTGAGGAGTTAATCACCTTTTTCATGCTTTACAGATACACTTGGGCAGGGAAAGACCTCCAATGGTTAACTCAGCCTGAGGTACTGGATGGGCCAGCTGATAGTATCTGTGGGCATGCCGTCAGGGTGTCCAGTTTGGCAGGGATTCCACTTATGCTCTGAGGTTGGGTAAAGCTGTCAACTGGGCTCTTTGGTTGAGTAGCTCTGCGACTGGGCTCCATGTTCTGAAGGGGCTGTTGGCTGGGCTCACCTGTTTAGGCAGGGCTGCTGGCTAGCATCTGTAATTGCTCCTGGTTAGGTGGGGCCTCAGGCTGTGCTCCCCAGTAGGGTGGTGCTGCTGGCCGAACTATGTGTTCGCTTGGGGCTACAGGTTAGGTTGTAATTGAACTGGGCCTCAGGCTGTGCTCCACAGTTAGGCAGGGCCATGCGGGGGCCCTGCAGTTGGGCAGGGTCACTAGTTGTGTGCTCTGCCTGGGCAGGACCACTAGGTATGCTCTGCAGTCCATCAAGGTTGCTCCCAGGCTCTCAGGTCAGGTAGGTCTGTGGACTGTGCCCCATAGTTGGACAGAGCTATGGGGCTAGACTCGACAATCAAGCCAGGTTGCTGTCTATGCCCCAAGATTGGACAGGATCACTGGCAGGGCTTCCTACTTTTGTTTCTTACTGTTTCACAAATCCATCTTATTAAATGTTCAATCTTTGGGACTTTGTTCAATGCCTGGCTCAGGAGGTATGGACTACATGGTTGATTGGGGAAAAAAAAGAAAGAATGAACAAAAAGGTCCCTCTGGCTCCATGGCACTCTAGCTAACAAATGGCTGTTCCCAGTCACTCCCTGAGACTCACATTCTACCAGCGACCCCTGTACTGCAGAAGGAGCTGGCCAGCTCCAAGCCTTGCTGTGCAGGGAACACTTTGTTTCCTACGGTCTGGATGCCATCACCCCAAGACTATCAGACACCAGCTCCTATAGCCCCTGTGACTTCCATCTAAACCACTGCCTCTCCTGATACCCCATGGAGGTTCCGAGCTCATGCTGTTTTAGGCAAAATGTCCTCCTCTACTAAACAGAAATGACAGCTATAATTTTATTTCTGACAAATAAGAGCAGGTCTTGAAGTTGAAAACTAGAGGGGAGATTTCACTATCCCTATATTGTGAAATTTGATTGCATTTTCTGCTTATTAGATCCTGGAAGAAGTTGGAAACTTCCATGGCCTCTGCCGGCCATACTTGGTGGCAGCAGGTCCTGTTAAATCATTTTGAATGGTATTAGACGGATACCCACACACACACACCCTGAGCACAAAGTGGCTGGAGTTAGCAGGAGTTGGGGTGGGACATTTAAGGAGTTGTAACTTCCTTAAATGAGAACTATGGTCTAAACCAGTGGTTCACACTGAAAACTATTATTATCTTTCAGGGCACATTCAGCAATGTCTAGAGAAATATTTGGTTGTCATAACTAGGGATATGTTACTGGAACCCAATAAGTAGAGGACAGTAATGCTGCTAAACATCCCACAATACAAGGACAGCCCCCCACAACAAAGAATTACTCCATCTAAAATATCAGTAATGCCAAGTTCGAGAAACACTGGTCTAAACAGAAAGGATTACAAAGCATGTGTAGACTCTTACTCTGTACCTCCCAGTATTCCCAGGCTCATGGGCTGGAGGTAGGGGGCCTTCTTTGCTGTCTCTGTGCAGTAAATGAGGTCACCACAGAGACTCTGGGCTCTGAAATTTCACACATACATATATCATACATTATTGGCAAATAAATGGCCTGATTTATAAATCTTGATTTTATTTTTCTGGTTTTATCTTCAGTGACTGGTCTTAGAGGAAACAAAAAAAGGCCAATGCGTGTATTAGAGCCCAGAATATTTCCCTGCCATCTTGACATTAGAGAGATGCCTACAATCCCCTATTTTGTTTCCTGATCATCTGGACACAGTGGAAGCCCTGTGTGAAGTCTATCCTGCCTTTTGGGACTTCTCTCTGTCTGCTTCACATCCTTTAGGTGTTTTAGTGTTAATCCCCTTCACAGAAGACCACTAATGAACACTCAATAAAAATACACAGCTCTTCAGCCCACTGAGAATTTCCTCTTCAATTTCAACTAGATAATGATGCTCTTTGTTCCTTCCACTATATAAAATTCTGGTATATTTCTTCTGTCTGTAATAAAAGTACAGTATAAGAGCAGACAGCTGGCTACATTTGGAATACACCACATAATTATACCACAGAACATAAGATCATGAAAAAACATACATTAAAACCTCACTAATTCAGACTTCACCAATTCTGAATTTGTGATCAAACACAGTAGGCTAAAATCTACTCTTCCATTTGTTCTCAAAATAAAAGGATTAAGACAACCAATAGCAGATAAGAAAAGAAGAATATTTACCTTCCCAAGAGAGTAAATTATTAGCAAGTACTTACTTAGAAGTATCAATTTATATGTAAACACCACAATTACAGTGCAAGCAAATAACAGCTGCAGAGCCTGGATTTTTAATATGCAAACCTCAGAGGGTTCTCCTAGTCACAAATGATGAGACTTAATCCCCTGACCCAGGATGAGTCCTGCTTCTTCATACTTTCACTTTTAGAACAGAGCCTGGGGCAGCTGGAAATAAAGGACCATTGGACGGTGTGGTAATGACAACCTGAAGAATGGGCTAGTGCCCTGAGGACGCAGGAGGAGGG
>CAUYSK010111335.1:0-26978 GCA_963575035.1 Avahi laniger
GCACTTAACCAAGTACTTAAATTTTATTAATTCATTTAAACCTAGAAATCACCTTATGCAAAACACATTATTATCATTTATGTCTCAGAGATGAGGAAATTGAGGTTTAAAGAATGTAAATAAATTGTTCAAGATTCTTCATTTAGTAAACACTGAAACTTGTGTTAAATCCTGAATCTGGAGGACCCAAAAGGGTTAAAAATTCTGCCACCATAGGTAGAAAATCACCTTAGAAATTCAGTCCTTGAAAAGATCAGTGTTAAAACCAATTTCCAATTTTATTTATTTATTTATTTATTTATTTATTTATTTTAAAGTAGTCCTCCCTTATCCAAGGGGAATGTTTCAAGATGCCTTGTAGATGCCCGAAATCACCGACAGTACCAAACCTGATTGCTGTCATTTTGGAGCACATTTCAATATGTGTCTTCCACCCACAAATTTAAAGCCTTTTCCATCTTAACTAAGCAGTTATCACAGACTGTGGCCATAACTTTTGCAGTTTGATGTGCAACAGCAAAACTAGTTCAAATTTATTTTTTCTTCACATTTTCACAGGTAGAAGATATGTTCTTACTGTAGATCTTAGCAACGTCAGCACGATTTTTTTTTCCTTATTAAGTCAAGAATATTCAACTTTTTTACTTAAAGAAAGCATGTTAGAGCTTCTCTTTGGCACATCCAAATTGGCAGCATCACTACTCATTTGCTTTCAGGACATTATTAAATAAAATAATGGTTACATGAAAACAAACACTGTGATACTGGGACAGTCTATCTGATTACTAAAATGACTACTGAGTGACTAATGGGCAGGTAACTGATGCCACATAGAGACTCTGGAAAGAGCGAAGATTCATATCATGCAGGACAGAGTGAGACAGCAGGAGATTTCATCCTACTACACTGAACGGTGTACAATTTAAAATTTATGAATTGTTTATTTCTTGAACTTTTCATTTAATATTTTTGGACCATGGTAGACCTCTAGGAATTGAAAACACAGTGGGCAAGGGGCTATTGTACTTGGTGGGAATTTAAGTGTGCCTAGGTTTTAAACTTGTATTGGATGCCATCTTCACTGCATGAGATCTTAAAAATATTGTCTATCTCTCCACCATTTGCTATTTTCTCAGTTGTTAGATTTAGAATCATACTAGTAAATCTCCTGTAACCTCAAGAACCCAAAGCAAGTGCTAAACCCAAGTGAGAACAAAAGTCAACCTTCACTTACTTTTTGGAATTTTCTGTCTTCTCTAGGGCCCTTAGCCCTATATGGCACTGCAAATTAGACTTAGCTTTCCACTTAGGAATTTCTTAAAAAAAACAGAAAACCTATGGTTTCCAACGTTTATATCTCCATATAAAACAAGAATCCAATTGATTTGAAGTGTGATAGAATAAGAACTGTTATCACAGAGAGATTTTTAATATATATATATACATGGATCAAATTTCAATATAGTACATACAACTAAAATCAATAAAAAATAAACACTTAAATGTACGAACATCCTATTACACTTTTCCTATCTCAAAGCTGTAACAAAAGATTTTAGATTGCTAAAGATCAAAATCAACCATATTATTTTGCATTACATTTCTCTAGAATTAAAATAGATTTAAACATATAGTAATTTGAAAGAAATAAATTAATGTCATTCTCTTTGACATTATGCTTATGTTTTCAATTTATACTTAGAAGTTTGAAAACAGAGAAATAAATTATGTGGCTGCCTCACATTAGCGTGAAAACTCCTCTGACACTGTAAAAATAACAACAGCATTAAGTTACTTAAATAATTTGTGGTGTTTGAAGAAAGCTCATTAGCACCTTGTAAATTTGCACATAGCCTGTGTTATAACTTCATTTCCAGAGGAGCTATCATAGCACAAAAACAAATCCCATGTGCAATTAATAACTGAAAGATTCACTGAATGATTTCGAACAGAAGACACTACATAATAAAGAATAAATTCTCAACTTGGTGTGCAGGGCTGAAACATTAATGAGAGTTATACTAGTAGAAATTATTCTTTTCTTTGTTTTTTTTTTTTAAACTGCCCACCCACTTAGAAGATTAGTTCTATACCATAGTTTCTGCAATTCAGTAAATAATTCTATGGGGAAGTAAAGTTGGGTTATTTTATAGTTCACTTTTCTTTAAAAGTTCAATGCATTATTTTCCCAAAAATATGTTTTTGTCTGTTTATTCTTCAACATAAATAATAAAAAAGAATATTTTAGGATTCAATATGTGCCATCAGATAGTATTCTGATTAAAAATTCAACAGATAAACAAAATTTCAGGGACAAAGGGGAATTTCATTTCTTAAAGCTTAGCAAACTTCTGTCATGAAAATCAGGACCCGCCACTGACACCAAGAGATGATCTGTGCCCAGTTCTAAAGAATAATAGCCTTAAGGATTAGTAAAGAGAAAACAGAATTTATCCCTTTAACAGCCATTACTTCCATACCACCCTAGCTCTCTGTCTCTTACTCCCAAGCATGCAAAGACAGCTAGGGATGAAGAAAGGGAGTCAGCATTGAGAGTCACTGACAGAGTTGTGAGCCTGTTTGAGAGCACATTTGGAAAGGCTACTCCCATGCAGGCAGGTGAGGGGTCCTCAAAAGAGAATTCATAGAGAATATATTAACAGGTATTGGGATCTCAGTCCCCTGCTGGAAGCTTGCTGCACTGCAGAATCTTCCTGCTACTTTTACTGCTGAGAATAGCCTGGTGAGAAAAATCTTGGAAGAGCATAGTTCTGTGGTTCCTGGTCCCCACCCCTGGTCCCCAGACTGGTCTCTGGCCTGTTAGGAACTGGGGCCGCACAGCAGGAGGTGAGATGCAGGTGGGCAAGTGAAGCTTCGTCTGTGTTTATAGCTGCTCCCCCTGGCCCACATCACCTCCTGAGCTCTGCTTCCTGTCAAACCAGCAGTTACATTAGTTGCAGGAAAACAAGCTCAGGGTTCCCACTGATTCTGCATTATGGTAAGTTATATAATTATTTCATTATATATTACAATGTAATGATAATATAAATAAAGTGAGCAATAAATTTAATGCACTGGAATCATCCTGAAACCATCTCCTCACCCTCCCACCCAGGTCCATGGAAGAACTGTCTTCCATGAAACCAGTCCCTGGTGCCAAAAAGGTTGGGGACTGCTGGCATAGTCTGTGTCTAGAGAGTTAGAGAATATACATACAAAAACAGACCAATGATTTCTAATCCACTTCAGGGGGCTTTTAGTTTGCATGGCCGTAAAAATATTGCCAGAGTGATGGAGTGTAACAACTTCTAATATGTTATGAAAATCTTGAATTACTTCTATAACACAAAAATATTGAAGGCAGGTGAGGAGGATTTTTTTGAATATTTCTTTGGATAGAGCAGCGCTACCTCACCATCGAGATACATCCTTGCACAAAAGGAAACGTTCTTAAAGAGGTCGCTTGAAGAGCTCAAAACACGTATATGAAGGTTTACAGGATAAAGTGAATTGGTGTCTAAGTCATGAATAATAATAATCAGAATAGGGGTGACATTCAGGAAATACCTGCATTTTCAGTCAGAGCAAAGATGCAGAAGGTTTTCCCATGGGCCAGATGTAGACCACAAAACACACAAAAATATTCACTGTAGTATTTTTCTAGGAACTTTCCAAGAAAGTCTTCTTGAATGTGAATATATTTTAGGAGATAGAAGCTGAGGCATGTCTGGATTTCTATGGGCTGGTGAAGAAATGAGTGCCCAGAAAAAAGAGAGGTGCATTTATCTCTGTCAAGAAAACTGTAGATTAATATTACCAGCACTGTGGAATAGCCAAGAGAAGCAAAGAAGTGTCCACGAGACAAAACTGAAACATTCCCCGAGTCCAGCAAATACTGATGCTAAAACTCTGCCACCAGTTCATGACAGCATCTGCCAGGTAAGAAACTCAGGGCTCAGTTTCGTATTCTTCTTCCTACATGGCCAAAAGCTAGGATTAACAGGAGCAGCAGTACTAAGCAAGAAAAAGGGATGTCAGCCAAATAACCTCTCTGGGCAGCATATTTCCTCCCTACAGCATGTTCAATTTGGGTGAAAAGAGGAGAGTACATTTTAAATCAGATTTGGAATTCCTAACATATCAATACTGTAACTGTTTTTCAGCATAGCTGTAGAGTTTTTTGTCTTCTTTGGCTTAAGATTAATAAAAAAATTCATGAAGAACACCTAAGGTTTCATTCCTCAATGGGAGAAGTCTGATACCTACTGAATACATTTTAAAAGGTACTCAAAGGCAAAACCAAAATTGTTTTATTATAACGTTCGCAACTATGCTCTTTCAAATGCCAGTTCAAATACATCCACTGTCTCCCCATAAACTCTAATATTGTGCTGTAAGACTCACCGGAAATCAAATATTTCAAAAATACAGATTTCCTTCCTATAAGTCTATCTCCCATTTCTTCTTCCAGTGTTCATCTCAGCATAGAATTATAAAGCATTTCTGTTTCTTCAGCAGAAAGATAAAGTAAATTTTAAGTTTCTCTCTTAGGTGTACCAACTCAGAGAACGAGACTTTAGGGGTGGGGTATATGCACAAATGTTTTTGTGCATTTGATTCTGTAGGTTGCCCACACCGATGAATTTGCACTGGTTATACCAACGTAAACTAAATCAACTCTGATTATATGTAACAAATATAGAATTCATTTCCGTGTTGGCCATTTTTAAGCTGTGAGTCCAATGATAAGAACCATCATGGCTTTAAGGACTTTACATACATTGATACATTTAATCTTCATGCTATTGTCCTTATGCCATGGGTATTGTCAACCATTCTGTAGATGAAAAAAATCAAAGTATAGAGGGTTAAAGCAACTTGATCAAAGTCTCACAGACAATAAGGGAAAGAGATCAATTACAAACCCATGCAACATTATTCTACAGGTTGTGTCCTTGTCCACAACACTGCACTACTTGAGATTCCAAAATTGCACTTTACAATTTTTCTTTCCAGTCAAGCCTTATTGAAAACAGAAGGCAGAAGACAGGAGTTTTTTAGGCCCAGATAATTATAATAATCTTAACAATATAAGCAGACAAATCATTGTTTTTATTTCTCAAGTTAATATTTTAAAAGAAAATGTCTAAATTTTCAAATTTTCAAATAATACATCTTCAGTTGTTTGGAAAAAGTATGTTATACTCCTATAGTAATCTATTAAATATTGATAATGAGACACTATGCTTTAGGACCATTCAATTAATTTTAACACATTTTACTAGAGATTAAATTTGGCATTTTAGTAAAATTAACAATTCTCTCTGAGGCACGCTGAGGCAGGAGGATCACTTGAGCCCAGGAGTTGAAGGTTGCTGTGAGCTAGGCACTCTAGCCCAGGAAACAGATCAACACTGTCTCATTAAAAAAAAAAAAAAAAATTCTCTCCCTGCGACTTATTAACGTTATCAAAAAGGCTAAACAGTGTGTCACACTTTTCAGAATATGAGGCATATTTACATGAGGTCGAATGAAACATGTTTTGTTCAAGATTCATTTACGCATTCAACACTTGACACTCATATTTCCTGTGTTAAACTTTTATGCTTTGATTATTTTCATAAGATACTTCTTTGTTATAATTCTAGAAATTCTCAGCCCTGGCTGCATGTCAGTGAATCTCCTGGTGTGAATTTTTAAACATACAGAAGCAGGGATCCCTCCCTATAGATTCTACTGTTTGGACCTGGGTTGGAACTGCGCAGTTACACTTACGGAGCTCCCCTCAGGGAACTGAAAAGTGCATTTGGGGCTGCGAACCATGAGATTACTCACAAGAAGTCAGTCTTCTCACTATTGTTCTTTTTCCCCTTCCATTTTCTCCATCAGTTTTCGTAAGCATAGCATTTATCTATTAGGTTCTACTCAATTTGATTCCTCCTGTAATATTATATTAACATTTATTTTGAGTTTTACAAGAGTTTCAGAATGCAATTGGATTTGTGATAAAATTCTCAAACTTGTAATAAGACAAAAAACTCTCCAAAACACGACTATTATTTACTGTATGGTGGTCATCAAAGTGTTGTCTTAGTCTCTTAGAAGTCTCTGAGACCCTTTCAGTGGGGACATAATGATCCAAACTATTTTCATTATAATACCAAAATATTTTCTGCCTTTTCACTCTGATTCTCTCATATATGTAAGTGGAAATTTCTAGATGTGATGTTACATCTTATGTCACAATAGTTTGAATGCAAAACCAGAGGTGAGTTGCCTTCAATTAAGATAGGCATTAAAAGAATTTGCAAAAGGTACAATGATGTCTTTTTTCTCACCAAATATGTTTTATCGAGAACATATTGTTAATTTACATAAACATTATGCCATGTAGATTAATATGAATGTATTCTAAAATGAAATAATATACCTTTATCATCAGAAGAACGCTCTGACCATTACTTGAACATTGATAACCTCAATGTCAATCCCACTACTCAAAAGTCATTAAGTATTCACTTGCCTAATTTGCTATGTCATTTCACTAATTTCATATTTTCTACTATTACTCACAATTAACCAACTCATGTAAAATACTGAAGAATTTTAATGTATTAAAATGCATTAATTTTATTACATTAAATCATTATAATTTACATTTAATAAATTGTATCAATACTAATTAATAATTAATATTAATATATCAATTAGATTGCATTTATTAATATATTAAATATATTAAGTGCATTTTTAAAAATGAATCACATTTGAATCTACAGCACTGGCACTCTCAAGTTTATAGTTTCAGATGTTAAACAATAAAAGTATTGAATTGCTGTGATTTTTGCAATGGGAAATTTTGAGAAACGTGGCAATGGCATGTCTTTAATTCTCTGGTTTTAGGAACTGATAGCCAGTCAGTTTTAGGACATGCAAATCTATATAAAAATTCTATATTTTAAATAATGAAATGAAAGAATTATAGATTTATTTCCCACCCTTTGACATGCAAATGTCTTATCCAATAAATCAAGAGTAGTTGCTACTTCTTGCTCACTAGATCCAATCAGCATAATGTCATCAATGTAATGAACCAGTATGATACGTTGTAGAAGGCAAATATGGTCAAAACCCCTATAAATTCAGTTATAACATAGGGCTGGAGAGTTGATATTCCCTAAAGCAGGACAGTGAAGGTCTATGGCTGACCTTTCCAGCCAAAAACAAACTGCTTCTGGTCTTATGGGAAGATATGAAGAAAAAGGCATTTGCCAGATCAATAGCTCAATACCAGGTGCCAGGAAATGTGTTAATTTGCTCAAGCAATGAAACTGCATCTGCAATTGGAGTCATTGCCTGGTTAAGTTGATGATAATTCACGGTCATTCTCTAAGATCCATCTGTCCAGCACACGCCAAACAGGGGAGTCAAATGGGGATGTGATGGGAACCACCACCTTTCAACCTTCCAGTTTTTGATAGTGCCACTATCAAAGACTCCTGGAATGTGGCATTACTTTTGATTGACTATTTTTCTAGGAAGAGGCAGTTCTAGCAGCTTCCACATGGTCTTTTCCACCATCTTGGCCCTGATTCCACAGGTCAGGAAACCAGTGTGGGAATTCTACCAGTAGCTAAGTATATCTATTCCAATCATGCATTCTGGAACTGTGGAAATAACCACAGCTTACATTCAGGGTCCCGCAGTAATGTGTACTCAAACCAAACTCTTTTGATCACTTGACCTGCCTAATCCTTACCTCTGACTGTTAGACCATGGTGATGTTTTGGTTCTCCTGGAATCGGTCCAGCTCACTCAGAACCAGTGCAGTTCTACTTAATAGTAGCCCCTGAGAGGGCTGGTTATTTCCTTTTCCTCAATGTACAGCTACCCTGGTAAAAGGCAGTAGATCACTTTGGGGAAGGCCAGGATAAAGATTAAAATATAAATTTTTGTGAGTGTACTGGGGTCCTCAAGGAGATGGAGCTTCCCTTCAGTGAAGGGATTCTGGGTGTCTACACTATCTCAAGTGAGGGCCATAGCAGTTATATGATTCAGGTTAGACTTTTGTCCACTCTACCTAGAACTTTTCTGCTTATACAGATCAAGTAAGAATTTAGGACATTTCCTATCTATTTCACTCCTAGGAACACCATGATCAACTAGCCCACACCATAGGGCTATATGTGTCACACTAATCTGACTACTGTTTGACTCTGCTGTCCATTATGGTGACCATCCTCATGGTTTTGGAGGTTGAGCACTGACACTTGGCCCTGGCCACCCTGGGATAGAAACACACCCATCACATTCAATTTGCCTGATTTGGTGACAGCAGTCCCACTATAAAGTCTTGCCTACAGAATCTTTTTCTTATTCTTGATATCACGAAAAAGAAAGAAAAAAAGAAAAGTTTGAAAATCACTAATTTTGAATATGAAAAATAGGCTTGCTTTTCTTATTCTCTAAATCATTTTTGATAAATTCCCAGTGAAAATCTCTTCTGTGACCCACTCTACCTTCCCTGAAAATTTTCTGATTCTGTCATTATAGAATGATGTGAAAGATGCAATGCCTTGTATTATTTCTTCAGATAGTGGGACTAGGCTTCCAATATAGAAAGGCAAAAATATGTCTTAGCCCTTCCTATTACTTTATGACAGTGATGTGTCTCACTTTCTTCTCTAGGTCTCACTTCCTTTGACATTTTTTTTTTCTTTCGGGATGAGAGGAAGTAAGTTGAGAGGGGCTAGGTACCACTCTCTATGAGCAGTCATTCTCCAATATCTGCTTCAGATATGCTCTGTAATTATTTTATTAGGAAACTCACACAATTAAACACAGTACTAGCTTTTTCCTAAAGCATTCCATTTCACACATTGTGCATCTATTGGTTCTAGACAAGTAAAAGTTATGACATAAATTATTCTACCTACCCCAACCTAAGCACCCCAAGCCAGGTTGAGAGACAAAGATGAAACAGAAAAGGGCTAGGAAGGAGCATAGAATCCCATTTAGTTTTGGAGACATGGTGACGGAGACAGAAAAAAACATAAGGTGAGATTGTAGTAGAAAATTGAAATGGGAAGATGCATTTCTGATCACGATTGAAAGATCAATTACAATCTCCAAAGAAAGGGAGGAACCCATGTATGAACAAAGTTGAATGCAGTCTCTTACAATGCCCTTAGTATATTTTAAGTACAGATACCTTTTAAGTGTAACACTTAATTCGTAGTTATATGCTTATTTGAAATAAAGGATGTTAATGTAATGTTTTAAATCAGAATAACAAAATAAAAAAAAAACTCTTGGAAGTATGATATGCACATATTATTATCTTTATTACATGTTTTCTATTTAAAAATCTTCCTATTTAATTTAATAAGTACTTAAGTTTAATATAAGCTTATGTATCTCTAAGTTTTATATATATTTTAAATTACACTTTCTTTTTGCCAAGTTAAAAAAAAAGGGCAAACAGAAACACAGTAACAAGAGGACTAAAAAATGAAATAAAATCTCTCTGGTATTTTGTCAGTTTGGCATTCAGTAATCCTTAGGGGAATCTTGACTTCTGAATTCAACTTAATAGAAAAGCCCCTATGAACCCTGTCATGGGAATAACTATTACGGAATTTGACACAAGTGTAGACAAGTGGGCTCATTGCAGCAAAAAATTCTATAGCAATAAAACAAAATTTTTCTTGACATATGAAATCTAAGTTTGGTGATTATCAATTAGGTAGCTAGAAAAAGCTGATGAGACATTAAACTTGGAGTACAATTCTCCCTAGGGTTAAGGGGATAAAAAACTGTCTCCATTCATGGTGAACAATTTGAAACATATATAAAAGCAATTATTATTAGACTAGTCAAATCATTATTTTCATTTACTGGAATAACCATCTGTGTGATAAAACAGATAATGATTTGGAAAAACAATCAATATATTCATATTAAATATTCAAAAAATCATGAAATTAAATCTGAATAATGTATTACCAAACGATAAACAATGAAATGATTGCTTACAATAGTTCTTAGTAAAAGTTAAAAGCACGAATAACCATTATAGTACCTACAGATTACTTCCAATATTCTTTTGTGAGTATGAAAAAATCAAATATTGGAAAAATTGACCTGTAATACAATTAAGCAGTGACCAAAACTATTCCTCTAATACTTAAAATAATGGGACACAGTCATGCTGAAATCTGTATTTGACAAAATAAATTGCTTTCATGTAAGAAAGAAAATCTATTTAATTTTTAACACTATAGGCAATTAGAAAGCAAATTTCTTAAATTAAAGCCTTATTCTTAAAGTTGAGAATTAAAAAGTCTGAGATTTTCTGTACATGCAAGCTAAGAAGTTAGCCTACCCCTGATACGTGAAAGCTATCAGAAGATACGAGATTCTTGGGTCAGAGAAAAAAGGACTTGATCACTCACAGCAATAGCAGTAGCCAAAGAATCAGCAATTTCTTAAATGGCACCAATTTCCTGAGACCCAACATCCACAGAGTAAAGCTAAAGTTGCCAGGCGACAACTACACATATAGCAGGCTGAAGTACAGGCGAGGGACTCTAAGTTTACAGAACCTGAAGATTTTACTCTAAACAGAAAGTATGTTGGCCCATTGCTTCAAAGGAAAACACTCTTCGTATATTTTAAGGGTGTCACTATATAGACATCCTTGAGAAGACACTATAGAAAAAATGTTGGTTTGCCTCTGCTCACGAAATGTGTAGAAATGAGAGAGACTCACGGCGAATCGTTTATCAACAACACTTGCCTGTTAAGCAACTAGTGTACTGCTTGTGTTAAATAGATATTAAACATAACTTTTTTCTTGTATGTGTACATTTCTAAAAATTTATTATTCCTTACTTTACCTGGTGTTACACCAGTGGTTCTCAACTTGTTTTTATTTATCACCCTTCTACTAAAGTGCCTTTTAAGAAAGTTTCTTTTTCTTAAGCTACCCTCATGAAATATTAGTAATTTGTGTATGTACTTGATGTATATCTGTACTTTATATATGAAGAGAGTAACATTTTTTCACATTTCAAGAAATGTTTTTTGTTTCAGTGTAGACAATGTCACCACTGATGAAAATAAATGTGTTGCACTAAATAAAATTACTGATTATATTGCGTTGAAGTAATGAAAATTCTTAGTGACATTTTAGCGAACTTCAATTCTGTGTAAATTATAATCCTTAACTAAAATATTGTGTAATTTTTTTCATGAGTCATGTCTATAAAGATAACAAAAATATATATTTCACCGATTCTTGACAACAATTGTTCATTTAGGGAATATAACTGTTATTATCCCTATTTAACCTACTAGGAAACTGAGGTGCTGACAATTTCCATATCTTTCAATTCTACACCCCTAGGAAGTAGGAGGTAAGAGCTGGGATCTAATTTGGGGAGGCCGATTCAGATCCCATAATCCTTAAATTTTGTAATTGATTACCCAAACATAATATTATCGTGAGATTTTTTTCTCATCCACTCTGAATCTCAATCTGATACAGCTGCCAAGAAACATAAAATTTATTTTATTTCTACTCTGTTTTCTCACAATTCTTTTAGATTACCTAAAAAGATAAACACAAATCTACAAAGAGTAAGTGTGTAAGGTACAGCAAAAAGCCAAAAGAGAAGCAAGTATGATTTTTTTAGCTTTAATATCAAATTACTTTTCAAATTACTTAATATGTTATGTCTTATTGGTGTTCTTCCTCTCCCTGTAAGGAAACTTTTTTGATAAAATTTTCTCTAGTTCCCTTTGTGCCACTGATACATTCTTCAAAAAAGGATTCATTTCTCTTTGCAAATAGTGGAATTATTCCTTGACCAGTATTCACTTTGTGTGTTTTAACCTCAAAATGTTATCAAGACTAAAATTCTGAATAAATGATACTATATTCCATGATAGAGATATCTTAAAAACTTTCATAGTTTTTAAACTAAATTCAACATTTCATAATTTTATACACTTTCTGAAGCCTTTCAGTATTCTTGTTTAGAAAGATTAGCACATTAAAAAAAATGGACATTAGAGTTTAGCAGTCATTTTTGTACCCATAATTATCTAAACACTAAGATAAACAGAAATCTACGTTGTTGAGCCATTATTATACAGAGGGAAAGCCCATGGAAATTTTCCTCCCCCATCTCAGGTGTACATAGAAGTTTTTCACACACCTCTAATAATGATCCATTACCCTTTACCCTAGCTTGATTGTATTATTTTTTTTAAGAAATGAAGAGGCATAAAAGAAATAGTATAAACAAAGAATCAGCATAGGAAAAGATGAAAAAGCCATGGAGAAAAATCTGACAGGAACTACTGTTAAAAAGTGTCTAAGCTGTCAAGGCTGACAGTGCTGAGAAACCCCACAGAGTACTGTATGCTCGGGAATGTCTAATAAAGGTGATGGGGTTGGGTGTATCAAGATTGTTGAGCTTTTCCCTTTAGTAATAAGCCTAGTCGATGCACCTTTTGAAAATGCACATTAATTTCATTTTACTTAAGTTGTGAAAGGTATTATACATACAAAATAAGATATGCAAAGCATATGTATAGGAAAGAATACAAATAAAATAAAAGCTGTTTTATTCACCATCCAGCTAAAAATAGAATGTTATCAATATCTTTGAAGCCTTTATGTTTGCCAGACCGTCATAAAGTAACACATAAGGAAGCTTGCTGTAGAAAAGGAGTCATGGCACTTGTCAATATAACTCTATTGATATCATTTGCTTAAAATTTGAAGGTCACAGGTTTGGCATTGAAGTAAACTAGTATAAATAAATTTTTTAAATGTATGGGAAACTCTTTGATGAATGGAAGGTAATAATTCTATAAACCACGAGAGGGCGGCTATAAGACAGCACAGAGTTACTATGTTATTGGACGGTATTTTGTTAGAAGATATATATTTTGGTGAAAAAAAGGAATACTATAACTTGCAGGCATTTCTCTTAGGACAGCACTTTTAGTAAGACAAAGGAAAATACCTGTTTTTGGTAATGGGAAATTGCCTTCAAAATGAGTACAGACAACAGCCTAGTGCTACCTGTTATGGTTGCACTCAAGCAGTTTTGGATTACAGAAACTCTAAACTGGCTGTCCAGTGGAGAAAAACAAATGGTCCAACTCCAGAGATTGTTCTGAAGGTACCACTAGAAGTAGGAAAAATTATGAAAACAAGAGTCGTGCAAGTGCACTCTGTGAGCAGAGAAAAATTCTGCTCCCTAAAAAGGAGATGTCATGCATAATCCATTAAGTTTAGGGTAGAAAAGAATAGTGTCCTAGAGTACAAACATAGGTATACACACCAACAGAAAAGGAGAAGGTGATATGAAGATGGAGCCAAAGATTGGAGTGATGCAGCTACAAGCCAAGGAATGCAGGGAGAAATTTAAAAAGGCAAGCAAAGATTCTCCCCTAGAGGCTCCAGAGGAAGTGTGGCCCTGCCAACACCTTAATTTCAGCCCATTGATACTGATTTCAGATTCTTGCCTCCAGAACTCTGAGAGAATATGCTTCTGTTGTTCTTAAGCCACTGAGCTTGTGGTCATTTGTTATAACAGCCACAGGAAACTAATGCAGATTTTTGCATAGTGTGTAGACAGGGAAGAGTATCGATGGTGCTTCAATCTGATGTATTCAGAAAAAAGAACACTATGTGATGGAGAGAGTTGGTTTGATAGAGGCATCTTTTTTTTCTAATAAAGTATGTACTATTTTATTCTAGAGAAACCAAGAGTCGAAATGTACTGAACACATTTAATGGTAGCTGAGTGTCTCATTCATTATAATGGGCATACCCTAACACATGTCAGAAAGATTCACAGAGGCAGTAAATCAATGGGTAACATTTCACAGTTTGAAACCCAATTTTCAGGTCCATTTTGACAAGGGAGAGATTATGAGGCTTGGTTGCTATGGGAAGTGTTTCATGGGCAGGTATCAAAAAGTCAAGTGTTCTTAACATTGTCAATGATACTTCAAATGGGTGAAAGTTTTAAAAAATCTAGTGAAAAATGATGGCAGAGGAGGATTAATTTAGCTGGGAAGCAGTTAGCTTTATCAAGTGAATAGATTGCTTGTCTTGTCATTTGCCCAGATTGAATAATGTGAGAATCCAAAACAGAATCCTAATACATGAATTTGAGAGTAAAGCACAGAAAGAACATACTGGAAAACAGGCAACTTTAGAGTAATTAAACTGAGACATTGTATGAAAATAATCAGAAAGAATTAACGGCAGGGAGATTTAGGCAAGAAGAAGTTTTCAATAACTGTTTAAGACATATTGCACCAATTGAAAAGCCAGTTACCAAGAACTATAAATTACTGCTTGCCACATCCTTCATGTCTGAGGTATATTATTAGTCAGATTGAGTAAGAATGTTGTCTGAGTCAGTTCAGGCTACTATAACAAAAATACCATAGACTGGGTGGCTTAAACAGTAGAAATTTATTTCTCACAGTTGTGTAGACAGGGAAGTCCAAGATCAAGGTGCTGGCCAATTCATTTCTCAGTGAGGACTCTCTTTCTGATTTATCTTCTTGTATCCTCACATGGCCGAGAGACAGAGGAAACTAACCCTCTCATGTGTCCTCTTATAAGGACGCTAATTCCACCGTGAGGTCTCTGCCCTTATGACATAATTACCTCTCATGGGTCCTATCTCCAAATAGGTGATTAGTGTGGCGATTAGTATTTCCACATATGAATTTCGAGGGGACATGAATACTCAGTTCATAGTAGGCATGTTTTTGCTTTTGATAGACAAAGCCTCTTTGCCTTTCCAGGAAATCTAAGCATAAAAGAAAGTTTACATGTCTTAGTTTAACACATCCTAGTACAGAGTTTGATTACCTCTTATTCTAAATTTCTTTTTTAATAGTAAAATTTCTATACTTCTTAAAGCGGCAAGCATTTCATAAAGAGTGATATACATTAATTCATTTAGTGAGTGAATAAATATTTGATAGGCAAGTTGTCTTCGGTAAGCATTTCTGAAGCTGATATTCTACAATGTCTTTGAGAAACAGATAAAAAAAGAAAATACAGTTAAGTTATATATATATAAATATGTCAGAATGTGGATGCCAGAGAGAAAAAGAAAGTAGGTAAGAGGAATAGTGAGATCAGGGGTGAGGGGGAGGTAGGGGCCAACAAGGCTGCTCTTTTTAAAAGGTGCCAAAGAAATATTAATATTCTTCAGGAAGGGACATTTGAGCACATCTGAAGGAAATGACTTAATCATCCCTGCACCTCTCTGGAGGGGAGCATTCCAGCCAGGAGAGGACAGTTCAAAGGACATTTTATGAAAATTTGGAGGGACCACAGGGAAGCCAGGTTGGCTGTAGTTTAGTGGGAAAATGGGGAGAGGGAGCAGATTAATTCAGAGATGCAAGAGAAGCCAGAACTTGCAAATATTATAGGGCTTAGGTCTTTATTTGGAAAAAGATTTATCATTAGAGTATTTCAATAGAGGAATGACATGATTTAACCAGAAAAGATAAAATTGTTCTTCCCATTAGGCCAAATCTAGAGCAATAACGTAACAAGACAAAATATGCTATGAACATCATCCACTTGTTCACTCTGGAAAACATTGCTTTAAAAGAATCTCTTATGGTTTTTTTCCTCCTCTTTTTTTTTTTCAGTTGTTAAATTTACTTATTTTTAGTTTAGGAAATATTTTGTATATATTTTATATCTTGACACTTCTTATCACTTGAACACAATGCTTTAGAGGTATGGTATTTTGATACTATCATTTCAACAAACAAATACTAAGTATTTTATACCATTTTACAATAGTCACCTTTATATCTAAGTTGAAACTCTGTTAATACCTGTTTGTCATTGGATAATACCTACACACTAAAAGTATTTAAATTTTTCTTGATTTTGTGGTCAAAGCTTTGCTCCTTGAAGACTTAGTACATAAGTAACAAAATAATAAAAACGAAAAAGTTAAGAGTTATTTATCAATAAATCACAAGGCACCCAAATATTTTTGTTGTCTTGGTACAGTACCATGTGTTGACATAAACTAAATGCTAACCAAGGAATTGGGCACATAGGAGTCTTATCCTAATGTGTTTGGTTAGTAATCATATCTTTGTTCAGAGAGAACAATTTTGCATAGAAATTAACTTTGTTTGAAGTTCTGATTCATTTTCATAGTTTATAAGATTTATTTGGGGTAAATAAAGTTTTCTATCGAAACAAATCCCCAGGCCAAAATAAAACCCAGTGTTCACTTGTCAGGAAGACACCCATTCCTATGAGAAAAACTGCTGAATTTTCAATGTGCTTGATTGTATTATTTTCACATCACACATTGACAAGCATTTTGCCCTGAAGATGGTATGGTCAAGCCTGTTTAAAATTCATAGATATTTTTCTCCTCACCAAGATGAAGAGCTCAGCATCGAACAATTTATGTGGGTTGAGCACCACCGCCATCCACCTCCCCCACAAAAAAAAAAACTTTAAATGTTCCTGGCACCCTTCTCATCATGCAATCTGAACAACTTTGACAACTATTTTTCTGCTTACCAGAATCTCATTACCAGCAACCAGGGTACACCGTTTAACTTAAGGTTTGCAGACACTGTTATTTTCTTACACCTGAACTTTCACTTTCCTTGTAAACTTGTGCAGTGGGATATATTGATTTGAAGTTAATCTTTTATACCTTCCTATAAATATATACAACATTATAAAATATTGATCTATATATTGATCTTTGAATATTCGAATTGAATTGTTATAAAGTTTCAGACTTTCAACGTACAGCTAGTGCTGTCATCCAAACTTCTTAGTGTGAACTTTTATTTTAAAGCTTACTGTTGAAAATGCTATGTAAGAAGCATTGTTTAGCTAGTTTTGCAGATCCTAAGCAAAGACATTGTATTATAAATGAAAAAGAGGTCAGTCAGTTTAGGTTGCAATGTGAACTGCAACAGAACTTTGAGACTTTTTGAAGATTATTAAAGGTTATGGTTAAAATTTTGGATCACATTCTGGAATTAGAAATTTATACACCATATACATTTAAGTGTTTATTAGTAAGCATATATGTATGCATCTCCGAAATGGCATAGTGATACAAATAATTTATTTTTTCAACTATAAAGAAAAAGATGAGAATCCCTGAACAGTATGCTTTAGAGCAGGGATCAAAACTCAAATATTTATAAGTTTAACATAAAGGAACAAAGCGTCCAGTATCCAACAGTGACGACTGTTGAGATTGTGTTTTATGTAAAGTGAGCAGCCTAATGTTTCTTATAGAAAAAAGTCCGAATTGTTTATATTTTTTGATGTTTCAAGTAAAGTCCTATTTTAAACTCCTATTTTAAAATTAAATAAAATTATTGTATTAGTTTTCTATTGCTGTCTAACAAATTACTATAAAACTTCCTCACTTAACACTCATTTCTTAGCTCACAGTTCTTTAGGTCAGAAGTAAGTTTGGTTCCTCAAAGTTCTATACTTAAGTTTTTATAAGACTGAAATGCAGGTTCTGATAAGACTGGACTAATCTAGAGGTTCTGGGGAAGAATCAGCTCCAAGGCACATTTCAGTTGCTGATGAAATTTATTTCCTTATGGTTATAGTCCTGGAGACCCTGTTTTCTTACTGGCTGTCAACTGGGGATTGCACTTAGCTTTTAGGATTGTACGTGTGCCCTCCATCACATGGCCCCATAAGCAAACAACAGCAAGTCAAATCTTTCTTTCTCATACTTGGATTCTTTTCCACGTCCTCTTCTGTTACCAGCCAGAGAAAACCAGAAAGTGTAACATTCTTTTCAGAGAGTTCCTGTGATTAGATTGTCCCCAGCCAGATTATCACCCTATTAATTAATACAGGGAGTTAGGTAAAATTTAACTGATTAGTAACCTTAATTACATTTGAAAATTTCCTCACATAAGAAAAATCCCTTCTGCCATTATAGGTAGCATAATTATGGTTGTGATATCATCATATTTCACTCCCAGGATTAGGTGGGCAATCTTGGGGTGAGTGCTATTTTAGAATCCTGCCTACTACATTTCCCTCAGACACTTTGTGGGCCAAACAAAGGAAAATGGTATAGAATATATAGCTATGATTTAGATCTCTCAGAGCACAGTTTTTGTCCTGGACCAACCTGTATCTCAATCATTCTAGAGATGCACTAGTTCATGCCAAATGTCATTCTCTCTTTAGAATGAGTGTTGCCTTTTTGTTTTAACATTTCATTTCTGAGTTTGCAATCCTTAAATCTTCAAATGGTCAATGACCACTTATGTTTCTTAAGTACAACATTTATTTTTTATGTCAATTATTACCCTGTGATACTCTCTACAAAGAACTGGCTGCCTAGACTTTTGGAAATTCTGGGAATGGATGTGGTCTGTTTCTTTGATTTCCCAGCGATCTTTCTACAAAAGCAACATTTATTTTGCTTGTGTTTTTTCTACTCCGTTGCTTCTTTCTTCTTCTGGAGCAACTAGAACATTTACATTGCATTTATGTTTTGACAGAAAGGGTTACTTCTGATTTAAGACAAGCAAAAATTGATTATTTTCTCTCCCAACTCCCCACAACCTTCGCCATCTATAGTTGTCCTTATCTACTGCTTCACAGAAAAAGGAAAAACAAACAAACAAAAAAACTATTTTCCAATAATCCTCAATTGGAAAAATCCTTAACTTGCTATCAGCAAGTTTTTCCCTACATCCCCCACTTATAAGGAATGGCTCTTTGTGTGCCACTTAATCCTAGTCCTAGTATAAAACTGTGGCCAAAATAATAACCCTTCTCTCACTGGTTCATTACCTTCAGAAGAAAACAGATAATAAATAAATAAACTTTGAATGTATAATGCCCGATTGGTTAACTATCTGGAGGAAAAAGATAATAAAGCAGGAAGAGGAAGATCAAGTGTAACAATACGGGGTAAGGAGGATGGAAATTCTAAATTTCGTGTTCAAGGACATCCTCCCTGAAAGAGTATTCATTGGGAAAGGACTTGAAGGCAATGAGGAAAAGAACAGTAAGGATTTGTGGGGAAGAGGCTGCCAGTCAGAGAACAGCACGGCCACGGCTGTGAAGCTGAAACATGTCTGATGTATTTGAGGAACAGTTTGGAGGCCTGGGTGGTTACCACAGATATGAGGAGAGAAGATGGGAGTAACAGAAGCCTGCACTGTTCAGGGCCTTGTATGTCACAGGAAAGATTTTAGCTTTTAATTCTAAGTGAAATAGAAAGTCATTGGTTGATTTTGATCAGAGGCAATGTGTTCTGACTTCATTTTTAAAGGATCTCTCTGAGTGCTCTGTTGAAAACTCATTGTAGGAGGCAAAAGACAGAAGCAGGGAGATCATTTGGGCATCACAGTGATTATCAAGGCCATGTGCTGGTTTATGTTGCTATGAGGTTCTTGGTATAAAATCTGTGGAAAAAAAAATCATTGTAACCTGGATTTAAACTTTTAACACAAAAGAGATAACTAGAAAATATATACAAACCTTTTATTTTTTTATAGATTAGTATTAAATTCTATTTTTTTAAGCTTGAATTTCAAGAAATGACAGAACGTAAAATTCTGAAGTGCTTTGTTGTACTTAAACAGAAAGCCACATAGGAAGTTTATCCTTGTTAAAGTGGGTTAGTCCAATATTAGCGTTTTTGAAGATAAGAATAATCTTTCCATGACTAAGCTTGATTGCACTTTTAACATTTCTGTAATCATCTGATTTTGTGAATACGAATGAACACTATCTACAGACCCAATTAAGTAACTTAATGCAGGTCAAAAATTCTTGGATAGATTACTATTGAACAAGCACCTAACTGGTTTTCATGTCATTTATTCATTCTTCAAAACAACAGAGGGAATGATTCTTCTAAACCCTAAACTATCACTCTATTTAAATTTTTAATTTTTTTTTAAATTTTTAACTTTTATGGATACATACTATTTTTACCTATTCATGGGGTACATGTAATATTTTCGTATAAGCACACAATGTGTAATGACCAAATTTGGGTAATTAATAGTTGTACATAGTTGTGAAGTACATGTGATATTTTGCTAAAAACATATAATGTGTAATGATCAAATTTGGGTTATTGAGATTCCCATCACCTCAAACATTTATATATAATTTCTTTTTGTTGGGAACATTCCTAATCTACTCTTCTATTTATTTTGAAATATACAGTAAATTATCGATAGCTGTAGTCACCCTGTTATGCTACTGAACATTAGATCTCATTCTTTCCACCCAACTCTAATCTGTATCCATTAACCAACTCTACTTTATCTCCCCCTCTTCACTACCCTTCCCAGCCTCTGATAACCACCATTCTATGCATTACGTCCATGAGATCAATATTTTTAGCTCCCACTATTCAAAATTTTTAAAAGCCCATTTGTTCCTCTACATCTAAAGTTTTAATCCCTTAAAATTACATATATAAGCTTTCATGATATGATCACTTTTCTTTTCCAAGGATAATTCTACGGTCCTTTATATCTTCCCTGCTAGCACCTATTGTAATAAAATAAATCACTTTATTTAAGTTGTTATTTCTGTTGAAATACATAAGGTCATGACTGAAGCACATTAAGAATGTTATAATGATTTTGGCTAGGTCAAATTAAAGTATGTATTTATAATTACACACAGATATATCGATAGTCTAATTCAGTAGGTATATAATTATTTGTTTACATCACTTAGAATTACTTTTATATGTCTTTATATTTTGAATTACGTACATATTTGTTTAAACTGAATATTAAATACGTTAGAGAAAATACTAGATTAAAATCAAGTGCACTTTCAAGTATGCTGGCTTGAAAAACAAGTACACCTGGAGCTGAGTCTGATACTGTTCACTATAAAGTGAACAATATGATTTTGACCCCTTTTAGATCACATTTAGGAGGGTAGGTTACTGAGATAGCAAATTGCCATCATTACGGGTTGGCTTCATCTGTGAAGCAGTTCCATGCAGAGATTTGGAAGACGGCTTTGAAATCAGGCTCTGCTGTACTTTCTAATGCATTAAAAACGACTGTGGGATTTATTTCTTCAGAGACATTGCTCATGTCTGCATGAAGAAAGCATAGCTGAGCTTACTCTATAACAAGGTCTTGAAATAAATCGTGACCCACATAACTTGCATTCTATTCTCTTTCAGAAATGTATATAATTTCTCAAGGGATCTTGTGGTATGTTGCAGAGTGCCAAATTGTATTACATGTCTAGGTGATAAAGTCTGAAGATTCAAACGGAGAAAAAAAATTATACAGACATTACGGAAAGGGAAAATAGGGCATTTGGGGTTATGTTGGGGTGATGAGAGTAACCAAGTTGAGCAGCTATACGGGTCACTTCTAATGTCATTTCACATGCTTCTTTGTCTCCATCTGAAATAAGGAGGTTAGTTTGATTATTTTGGGATTAACAGAACATCGTAAAGCTAGAGATTCAGGATTAAAACTTTGAAATCAAAAAGCATATTCATTAGTGGACTATTTGATTTTATATATGTTGTGAGAAAAATATTTTTCCTCAAATCTATATTTAATATGCCAATTTTGAAAGAAATATATGAATGAAATAATAATTTTGAATTTTAACTGTATAAAATTATGTATTATCTTTTTCACTATCTGAACACATGCTTTCAAACATAGTAAATGTGTTTACACATATTTTGAATTATGTGTTCCTATATGCATAACTAAGATATTAATGATAGAGATAGAAGAGAACAAAAATTATATATCACTGTAATATGTTTACTTTGAATTCTTGTCATGCTCCACAATGGCTTACCACCATGTTCCAGAAAGCAGGAGGAAGAAAAATGAGGATGTGAAAAGCATTATTATTCTTTTTAAGTAAAGATCTGCCAAAGTCTGAGTGTTGGTTCCCACTGTTTTGGAGATGGTTCTATGACAAGGAAGTCTAGGAAATGCAGTTTTTACTCTTTACAAACATGTGACCAGCTAAACCAAAAGGTTTTATTGCTAAAGATGAAGAGAATGGATGAATATTTGGAAATATCTTGCAGGCTCTGCATAGGCTATGTGCAAAGACTGATGACAATAGTGTGCCAAATAATTACAATTATGGTAAAATACCAAATTGAAGGAATTTAAGTGGAATGGACAATGATATACAATCATTGACTAATTTCTTTATTAATAAATAGCCTTTGGTATTTTCTTCTCATCTTTAAGACTACCTATTTAAAAAGATATTGAGATTGCTGGATATTTTGTTGGTGTCACTCAATATTTCACTCATATTTTTCTTTTTTTCTCCTTTGTCCTGTATTTTAGGGAAATTTTTAAGTTAGCTCTTCTAATGAATGACTTCAATCTTCAGCCTGTGTCTGGTTCTGTTATTCAATCTATTTATTAGTAAAGTTTAAAAATTGATATCATGTGATTAACTTGTCAGATTTTATAGCACTATGTTTTATTCATTTATTTTAATGAACATAATACTTTTTAATTTTTCTTCAAGTATTAATCATATTTATGTCAATATTTATATTTTATTCTCTGTATTAACTTAGTTAATATAACAAATTAATTCTCAAGAATTAATTTTATTGACTTTAGTGTTCTCAAACTATTAATTCTCCTCAAATAATTGCTCACTATATTTTTAAGTGTCAAGTTTGACCAAATTTGGAAACTTGAGTCTGATTTCTCAGTCCAAGTAAGAATTCCTGATTGCATTACAGTCAGTGGAGAATCTGATTGAATACAGGCACTTTGCCACCATGGTGTGTGCTAGAGCTAGAGGGGCTATGAAAGAAGTCAAGTCCAAAAACAGGCCTAAAGTATAAGACTTTGGACTCTTTCAAACATATTTAATATTATTACCCTTTGCACCCGTGGAACTCCCATGCCATAGAATTCTACCTCATGTTTGCCTCTAGTTGATGTTTCATGTGAATTTTGCTACTTTAAAATGTGGGGAAAAACTTAGTAGTTTTATCACCTTATGATTAATGTCTTAAAACTGTCTAAGGCTTGTTTTATCATTGATAAGGTGTGGGATAGTAATAAACACCCTATCATGGTGATTTTAAAGTATGATGCCTACAATTAACTTAACATATTAATAGATCCTGCTCCATAATAAGCACCCAATAGGTGTTAAGCAGTGTAGCATAATACTTATCATTTCTCATTTAAATTGAAGAATTGCTTGTGTCCTCTAGATTCTTAGGGCTTTCAGGGCTAAGATCTCAGTTTTTTAGATGTGACATTCCAAATTGCTAGCATATCGCCTGGTCCATAAGAGATGTTGAATAATATCTACATATGTATAATGAATAGGATTATCTAAGCCTGAGTTAAAATACAATCAGGATAATCAAGAATAAAAACAATATCTTATATGTCATCAATATTTAACTTTTCCAGAACTATCTTTGATTAGATCAATTAATATGTATGCAGTATGCCAACTTAAACCAATGAATGTTTCTTTCCTTGGATTGGTATGTTTGTCAAATTTGGCAAAAACAGCCTAATATTTTAAACACCTAATATAAAAATATTTAAACATTTAACAAAAATTGATAATAGTTAAAATCTTCAAAACATCAGTTTAAGAAAGATCTTAAGTGTAAAACATAATAATAATATTAATAACATAATAAATATATTTTCTATTCTGGTCAAAAATAATTAATTGCAAGAAATTTTCCCAGGATATGGGGCATTCAAACTTGAGTCAGACATGTCACCTCTTCTAAGTAGTTCGATATAGAAAGATAACCAAATATTAAAAAAAAATGATCTTAATGTAAGGTGAATGGATTGGAAGAATATATCCTTGGCATACAAAGAAAAGAGAGATTCATTTAACCACAGATTTTTCGAGGTCTCAGGCAAACTTAATAGTAACAATTTAGCTAAAGTTTGACAAATGGTAAGATATTTTCCAGGAAAAAATTCATATGTGTTATAGGAAATAATTTAAAGTGTTGAATTGTGTAGATATAGTTCATATCCATAAAAAAGTATTTCAGTGTAAATGGAGAGAAGAATTTGTGAAAAAAATAGTGGAAAGAAAAGGCCAAAGAATTAGGTTATAATCAGTGTCTAAGAAACATTGAATGCAAAATGGTTTGAACAGTTTTACTAAGTAATATTGACTCAGTGAAAGAACTACGAACATGGGCATTGTCAGGTATGAAATACCTGCATTTATACTGTTACATTTCATGCAGTGTGGGAGTTGTGTTGGTTGAAGAAAAGAATGGTGGTGAGGAAGCAAAGACTAATCAAATAAGAATGGATACAGACCTCTGCAAGGTTGTGCTCTGGAATGAGAGATCTAAAAGGTATTAATAAATTGGGAGACAGTTAATTGTTTATGCATTGCATGTAGCTACTGAAAGACTGTTGGTCATTATAGATGACTATTAATATTGAAGAAAAGTATCAATACATTAACAGGAGTAATTCTACTGAAATTCATTGTAAAGAAGATTTTGATAGATCTTTCTAATTTAGTAAAGATATATATTACTAATAAGACATGGATAATTGGTAGATGAAAAGAGGTCCTCGCACGAACATCAGAAAATTTCATCGGGTGTCAGGCAGGTGGGAGGATGGAGGAGAGGATGGGTAAATTCACACCTAATGGGTGCAGTGCGTGCTCTCTGGGGGATGGGCAGACTTGTAGCTCTGACTCCAGTGGTGCAAAGGCAATTTAAGTTACCAAAGCATTTGTACCCCTGTAATATTCTGAAAAGAAAAGAAAACAAAATTTCAATCATTATAACGTGTTATACTGAAAAGTGATGGAAAAGTGATATGCATTAATAGTCTATCAGTAATGTTTTCTTAGTGTTCTAATATTTTATGTTTATCAGCATCTTCCAGGAATTTTTATTGGCAATAGTAAATATTAAGACATTGCAATAATCTAAAAAGCTTAGAGTAACCTTCACTGTTATTTTGTTAGACACTATATCATGAAGTTTGTATTAACATTAGCAATGTCAAACTCTTTTGCAGGCAGATGAGATAACATTTTGTATTTAATATGTTGACAGTATGTTGATGATTGCATTGCAACATTTATATAGGGAGATAAGTATTTTAAATCTGCTGTCAGATTAAACCACTTGCAGAAAAATTTGTTTGAATGTTCTACTGTTACTTTGTCTTTGACATTAAGATTCAAAACATCAGAATTTAGTGAATTATAGTCTTTTATGTTTTAAATGTTTATAAAGAAATGTATGATTCAATTAAGTTTGCCAGAGCTTGTTTCTTCAGGCAAAATAAACTGCTTATTGCAGGATATCTACTGACAAAACATGAAGTCATAGTTATGGTTACCTGTTTATTTGCACATACCAGCTCCATTTAGCAGTAAAAAAAGTAACATGATAATCTTATGTACAAATTGTACAAAAATAAGAAAGTTAAAATGGATACATTAAAATAAGCAGATAATTGCTACTCTACTGGAAATGATGAATTAATATAATATTATTTTTAAAAATATTTGTAAACTATATTTTATAGATCAGCATATCTTTATGATAGTTTTTTCATTTCTTTTTCATTTGAACAGTAATGGTAGAATTTCAGATATTTTTATTTTGTCAGTAAATGAACAAATCATTTGAGGTATCAGAAAAGTTAATTAAATTGCAAATAGAGTTGCTATTTATTTTAATTGGGAAATGAAAATTTATTTCAATGTATATTAGAATTAATTTTTATAATAATCTTAATAACTTGTTTTAGATATCCATAAAACCATGTATAAAACATAGTAAAAAGTCACAATAAACAAAATAACTCAGTCATGTAATCTGTCTCAAACAGTTGCTGTTTATTTAATTTTTTTAGCATTGCCATTGGAAGAAGTTAGGTCTCCCAAGACATAATCTGCCTCAAAATTTAATTATATTTTTTTCAAATATCAATGTTAAAATACTACTTTTTAAAAAATTTTATTTAGGTCTCATTGAATTTCACAAAGGTTTTAATTTAATTTACCATAATAACTATGATAAAATGTAAAAATAGTAATCTCTTAAAGTCTGAAAACTAAATATCATAAGCACAAGATCTATGAAAGATTGAGGAGAAGGGGAAATTTGGTACTGCACAATGTAAACTTGAGCAACAATATTTTATTATTCTCTTCTAAGTTTTTAAAGTAAAACATGGATCAGTATAATTTACATGATTAACACTGAACAAAATGAAAGTCATGCCAAATTCCCAAGAACAGGATATCCAAAACATATCTTGAAACTAAACAATTTTGTTTCACATGAGCACCAACCACCAATTACTTGCATGTGGACTATTGAAGTAGCTTTCTAATTGGTCTTCTCTTTCTATTTTTAAGTATAGTCATATGCCATATAATGAAGTTTCAGTCAATGACAGACCTCATGTTTGACAGACAGTGGTACCATTAGTTTATATTACCATATTTTTATTGTTCCTTTTCTATGTTTAGATACGCAGATACTTACCATTGTGTTACAATTGTCTACAATATTTACAACAACATGCTGTAAAGGTTTGTAACCTAGAAGCAATAGGCTATACCATATATCCTAGGTGTGCAACAGGCTACACCATTTAGGTTTGCGTAAGTGCGCTCTGCGATGTTTTCACAATGAAGAATTGCATCAGGATGCATTTCTCAGAACATATTCCCATCGTTAAGGGACACATGACTGTATTCTTTCATATAAGCATAGTATGTTATCCACCCAGAAGTACAATCCTTTAAAAATGAGCATATATTAATATTATGTAATTTCTTTCCAGAAAACCTCCAACCTTTCCCAAAACCCTTAGAATAACATATAGTCTTTTTACTCTAACCTGTACTTCCATACATTAGCTGGTTATTGAAT
>CAUYSK010111341.1:0-12152 GCA_963575035.1 Avahi laniger
ATGCTTGTAGTCCCAGCTACTTGGGAGGCTGAGACAGTAGGATTGCTGGAGCCCAGGAGTTTGAGGTTGCTGTGAGCTAGGCTGATGCCACGGCACTCGCCCCAGGCAAGAGAGTGAGACTCTGTCTCAAAAAAAAAAATATTTTGAAATTTTAAAAAATAAATATCTCTTATGAATATAGGTGTAAAAATCTTCAAAAAATACTACCAAACTGAATTTAGCAGCATATAAAAAGGATTAATCCCCATGACGAAGTGGAGTTTATCCCAGGGATGCAAGGTTAGTTTAACATCTGAAAATCAATAATGTGATATATAATATCAACAGAATAAAAAATAAAAACAAAATGATCATTTCAATAGCTGCAGAGAAAGCATTTGACAAAATTCAGCGCCCCATCATGACAAAAAAAAAATTCAATAAATTAGGAATAGAATGGAATATCCTCATCCTGACAAAGAGCATCTATGAAAAAATCCACAGCTAACATCATACTTAATAGTGAAAGACTCAATGCTTTTCCCATATGATCAGGAATAAGACAAAGATGTCCACTCTCAACACTTCAATTCAACCTTGTACTGGAAGTTCTAGCCACAGCAATTAAGCAAGAAAATGAAATAAAAGACATACAGATTGGAAAGGAAAGACTAAAACTATCTCTATTTGTCGGTGACATGATCTCATACATAGAAAATCCTAAGGATTTCACTAAAAACTATGGGAACTGATAAATGAGTGCAGTAAGGCTGCAGGATACAAGATTAACACACAAAAATCAGTTACATTTCTATACACTTGCAATAAATAATAGGAAAATGAAATTAAGAAAATTCCATCTATAATAGCATCAAAAGAATAAAATAATAGAAATAAGTTTAACAATAAAAGTGCAAGATTTATACACTAAAAACTACAAAAGAGCCAGGTGCAGTGGCATGTACCTATAGTTCCAGCTACTTGGCAAGCTGAGGCAGGGGCATTGCTTGATTCCAGGAGATTAGCCTGGACAATATAGCAAGACCCTGTCTCCAAAACACTGTTGAAAGAAACATGGGAAAGACATCCCATGTTCGTGGATTAGAAGACTTATTAATGTTAAAACAGAAACAATTCCCAAACTAATCTACAGATTCAATGCAATCTCTATCAAAATCCAAACTACATTTTCCTTCCAGAAATTGACAAGCTGATTCTAAAATTCATGTGGAAATTCAAAAGACCCAGAATCACCAGACTCGTCTGAAAACAGAAAAACAAAATGGAGGACTCACACTTCCCTTTTTCAAAACTTATCACAAGGCTACAGTAATCAAGACAGGGTGGTCCTAGCATAAGGATAATTATATAGATGAATGGAATATATTTAAGAGTCCAGAAATAAATCCTCTGTTTACAGTCAATTGATTTTCAACGAGAGTGTTGTCTCACTCCATTCAAGCTGCTATAACAAAATATTAACTGGGCAGCTTATAAACAACAGAAATTTATTTCTCACAGTTCTGAAGCCTGGGCAGTGTACAGTGAAGGTGCTGGCAGATTTGGTGTCTAATGAGGGTCCACCTTATGGCTCATAGATGGCACCTTCTCATTGTGTCCTTACATGGTAGGAGGGTCTAGTTAGCTCTCTGAGGTCTCTTTTACAAGGGCAGTATCCTCCAAAGGCCCCACATCTTAATACTGTCACCTTAGGGGTTAGGATTTAAATATGGATTGTCAGGACGGCACAAACTTTCAGAACATAGCAGGTAACAAGACAATTCAATGGGGAAGAATAGTCTTTTCAACAAATGATGCTGGGACAACCTGATATCCACATGCAAAAGACTGAATTTGGATGCCTACTCCATGCCATATATAATTAACTTATTAGATAAAATGAATCAAATACCTAAATGTAAGAACAAAAATTCTAAAACTTTTAGAAAGAAAATGAGTAAATCTTTGTGACTACATATTAGGCAATGGATTCATAGATGTGACACCAAAAACACAAGAATGAAAAGGAAATAAGATAGTTAAATTGGGCCAAAATTTGAAAATTCTGTGCGTTATACAATATCAACATGAAAGTGAAAAGATATCCCATAGAATGGGGGAAATATTTACAAATCATATATCCAATAAGAGACTTTTAAACTAAATGTATAAAAAAAGCTTGCAGCTCAAAAATAAAAAGCAAAATAATTCAATTTAAAAAGTGGGCAAAAGATCTGAATAGATATTTCTCTAAAGAAGATAGATGAGTGGCCAATAAGTTTATGAAAAGATGCTCAATATCATTAGCTACCAGGGAAATACAAGTCAAAACCACAATGGGATACCACTTCACATCTACTAGGATGTCTGTAATCAAACCTATATATTGTCCTGGCGTGGTGGCTCATGCCTGTAATCCTAGCACTCTGGGAGGCTGAGGCGGGAGGATTGCTTGAGGTCAGGAGTTTGAGACCAGCTTTAGCAAGAGCAAGACATGCCTCATCATGCTCCCTCCTTTCTTGGAGACATCCTTTATAAATGATTAACAGGCCTAAAGCCATGCAAGACAAACCTGCAGGTCCTCAATTTACATAACAGATCACTTGAGTCTGGGTATATGTCTGGTGGCTTGTCTCTGATTAACAGACTCCCTTAAGTCCTTTGAGATGTCCCAACTTTTCGGCCAAACCAATGTATGCCTTCCATGTATTGATTTATGACTTTACCTGTAATTTCTGTCTCCCTGAAATGTATAAAACCAAACTGTAACCCAGCCCCAGCGAGTCCACTTGCTCAAGACTTCTTGGGCATGGCCCTGGGCCATGGTCCTCAAACTTGGCTCAAATAAGCCTCTTGAAATTATTTTACAGAGTTTGGCTTCTTTTCTGTTGACAATATGGTATGTGAATTATATCTCAATAAAGCTGTTATTTTAAAAAAATCTCCATAGTGGCAGGTTCAGAAAAGAAACCAGAGGAGGCAAGACCAGAGGCCACCGAAGTGACTGTTGTGCTGTCCAGACAGGAGAGGATGAGGCCTGAGCTAGAACATGGTTTATGGAATAGATTCAAGAGAGATTCACGATGGAGATAGATTAGGAATTGGTGATGATTCGTTTTTGGCTTGATTCCTGGTTCCACAGGGTCTTAGTCCATTTGTGTTACTATAAAACAATACCTGATTCTGGGTAATTTATAAAGAAAAGAGATTTATTTAGCTCATGGTCCTGCGTGCTGGGAAGTATGGGAAGCATGGAACCAGCATCTGCTTGACTTCTGATGAGGGCCACATGCTAGGTCAAAACATGACAGAGAAGGTCAAAGAGGAGGTGGACACATGCAAAGAGAAAGAAACCTGAAGGGCTCCTGGTTTTATAACAACCCACTCTTGTGAGAACTGATCTATTTCTGTGAGAACTAATCCCATCTTGCCAGAGCGAGAACTCACTTGCTATTGCAGGAATGGCACCAAGCCATTCATGAGGGATATGCCCTCATGACCCAGACACCTCCCACTAGGCTCCATCTCCCAACATGGCCATGTTGGAAACCAAATTTCAACATGAGATTTGATGGGGACAAACAAAACATATCCAAACCATAGCACATAGTATCTGTCCAGATACTACCAGAGTATATATCTATGCATTGCTGTCCATGTTCAAGACTACCACACTGGTCCAAGCCATCATCATCACTCATCTCAACTCTTGCCCTCTCAGATGGTCTAACTGCATCCACTCATGTTCCCCACCCATCTGTTTTCTACACTGGAGCCACAATGGTTTTTTCACATTGCAAGTCTGATCATGTTACTTTCCCGCATTGAACTCCTCAATGATTTCCCTTTGCACTTAGGATAAAGACCACAATCCTTAATCCACTTGACTACTGAATGTCTTGGCTCCTGCCTACCTCTCTGACCTGTCCCTCACTCTCTGTGCTTCCAATACACCTCACTGCTTTCAAGTGCCTCATCGTGCTCTTTCCTACCACAGGATCTTTGCACATGCTGCTCCCTCCATGGAATGCTGCCTTCCCTGCTTCACCTGGTGTCTCCAACTTTCCCTTCAGTCACCAGCTTAATCATCACTTGGTCATCAGGGGAGCCTTCTCTGATAGCCCGTCCCCCTATTTTATGCTCTTATAGCTCTTTGTACTTCTCTTTCATGGCCCTTACCACAGCTGCAGTTTGACCTTTATTTATCATATCATTACATTGTCTGTCTCTTTCATCAGATTGTAAGCTCCATAAGATCAATATCTGTGGCCATTTTTTGTTCACCATTGTACCTCTGATAACTAATACAGTGTTTGGCACATAGTAGGTCCTGAATTACATTTGTTAAGTAAATGAATTAACCTCAGGAACAGTTTTAAATGCTAACTAAAGCAACAATGAACTGTCCTAGTGTATCCATAGATTGTCAAAGATTTAAAAGATCGAAAATATCTAGTGTGAGCAAAGGTTGAAGAAAATGAACACTCTCATACTCCAGGTGGTGGGTGTGTAAGTTGCTATGTCCTTTGTGAAGGACAATTGGACCTTAAGATGTTCACGCCGTTTGACCTCGAAATTCTACCCCTGAAAATTTATTCCAAGAAAATGATCCCTCATGTGCATAATGGTATACTCAGAAGGATGCTTACTGAAGCACTGTTTGTAATAGGAGAAGGTTGGAAACAACCAAATAAATTACGGTGCATTCATACAATAGAATACAGTGTGGCCATTAAAAATGATGTGTAAATTGTATTTATTGACATAATAAGATGTTTGTGACAGAATCTTTAGTAAATATAGACAATTACTAAAAAGTGTAATGGTAGGATCATAGGCCTAGATCTTTTTTTTTTTTTTTGAGACAGGGTCTCGCTCTGTCACCCAGGATGGAGTGCAGTGGCATAATCATAGCTCACTGCAACCTCAAACTCCTAAGCTCAAGCCATCCTCCTGCCTCAGCCTCCTGAGTAGCTGGAACTACAGGCACAAGCCACGATGCCCTGCTAATTTTTGTAGAGATCGGGTCTCCCCGTGTTGCTCATGTTGGTCTCAAACTCCTTACCTCAAGTGATCCTCCCACCTTGGCCTCCCAAATCATTAGGATTACAGATATGAGGCACCATGTCTGGCCCTACGTCTTCTATTTTAATAGTATGTAATATAGATATCTAAATGCATAGTAAAAGAACTGCAAGAATAAATGTTTCCGAGGTCTTTCATGTCTTACTCCACGTAATTCTATATTGTGTTAAAATCTTTTTTGAAAATGTACTCATGTATCACTTTCATAATTGAACAAGTTTTAAATCAAAAAAGGAAAAATAAAGATAGAATACTAAAGGTAAAATATGTCCATATGACCATATCTACATGAGTTGTAGATAAATATACATATAAAAAGGATCTGAGCTAATATGAATGTCTTAGCAATAGTTGCTCTGTGTTGGAGGATTATGAGTGATCTTTATGCTCCATTTTTGCTTATCTATATTTTCTATAATTAGCATATATTAATTTTGTAATAAGAGAACATGATCAAATGTATTTCATTTTGAAAAAAGCATTAGGATGAGAAGTGAAGGCCAGGAGAGAAGGACAACTCGTGCTGCCTAGCCAACCCATTATCTCCCCGTAGGTAGGCAGATCTATGTGGGAGGCCAAATTTTTTTTTTTTATTATTCCAAGGTATTGTGAAGGTACAAACATTCTAGTTACACTTTATGTCTTTGCCTCCCCCAAATGCAGGTTAAAGGCATGCCCTTCCCTCCCTTTAGTGCTCCCCGTGTCCTTTAGTTGTAGATTTGCCCCCCATCCCCCTAATCCCTGGAGAGTATTTCTGCCATGTGATCCCCCTAGTGTTGATTAGTTAGTACCAATTTGATGGCGAGTACAAATGGATCCCGTTCTTCTGCTCTTGTGGTGCCTCACTTTGGATGATGGGCCTAAGTTTAGTCCAGGAAAGTGTAAGAGGTACTAGATCATTGTCATTTCTTATGATTGAGTAACATTCCATTGTAAACATATACCAAATTTTGGTAATCCACTCATGGATTGACGGGCACTTGGGTTGTTTCCACATTCTTGCAATAGTGAATTGTGATTCTCTTCTCTTATGATCCTGTCCTAACACATCCTCAGTATTTCTTCACAGAAAGAAGGGAGAAAATTGCAGTGGTAGCCAAAGGACCTTAACCCCAGCCTGATCTCTGCCACAAATAACTGGAGGGGTTTTAGTCAGGTTCCTTCATATCCTTGGGGTTTAATCTCCATGTATGAAGTGAGAAGAGGTAGGTCTCACCTCAGAAATTTCAAATTGGCAGCACTTGAAGCCAGAAGATAGGCTTTGTTTGGCTTATACCATGCCTTTGAATTTTTTAAATTTAAATGTCAGTACGTGAAGATTGCATGCTCTGAGACTTCACAGCGTCTACCATTCCATCTTGTGCCACATCCTAATTCTTTAATTGGTTTGATTACCTACCTGCCAATGAAAGCAATGTTTGTGACCTCTGTGAGACAGTATCTAAGTTTTCTTTCCAAAGTTTAAAAATGTGTACATCACACCTATATCCAGAAACCTACTTAAAATAAAAGAGGCAAAGTAACATGTTCACTCAGTTCACGTACAAATGTTTCACCCTGACGGTTTTAGTTTCATACAACTTTATTATGCAGAAGTTGTTTGTTTGAGATGCCTCACGGTGTGCTCACTCAGCACACCTGCTCACTACCTTCACAGCCTCACCATTTTAATGATCTATCTCCACTCCAGCCTGCTAAATTGACCAGGATAGAAAGTTTATCTTGTTGATGCTATTGCTAATTTCTCACAACATTTCTGCTACATACACATCAATAAATATTTATTGAATGCAAATTTCTATCAGTAAATGAAAGAAAATGCTTTAGCTACAATATAGCATGTATCTAGCACAGAAAATTGTAAAAGACCAGAAATATTTTAGGCTTTGTGGGCCCACCCATACAGTCCCTGCTACAACTACTCAATTCTGCTCTTGCAGTGTGTAAGGAATTGGCTTATGCAATTGTAGGGGCCAGCAAGTCTGAAATCTGTAGGGCAAGTCAGCAGGCTGGAAACTCAGGTAATTAATGCTATTCCTTTTTCTCTAGGAAACCTCAGCTTTTACTCTCAAGGCCTTTGACTGATTGAATGAAGTCCATACACATTAATGAGTCCATTCTCCTTTACTTAAAGCCAATTCATTGTACATGTTAACCACAACTAAAAAATACCTTCACAGCTACACCGAGGTTAGTGTTTGATTAAGTAACTGTGTACTACAGCCTACCAAAGTTGACACATGAAACTAACCGTCACATACTCCTAAAGCAACCACAGGCAGTATGTAAATGAACGAACATGGATATATTCCAATAAAACATTATTTAATTTGAATTTCATATACTTTTCACATGTCACAAAATGTTATTATTCTTTTGATTTTTCTCCCGAATATTCCAAAGTATAAAAACTATTCTTAGCTCATGGGTAGGACGTACAAAACTAGCTGGTGGGTCAAATTTGGCCCAATGGCCATAGTTTGCTCACCCCAACTCTAGCACATTATCTGTGTGTTATTTATATGTATTAATGTGTATCATGATTATTTACATATATATGTTTAAGCATATATATATATATAAAGACCTTTAAAACTGGTGTTAATGACAGCTAGTCTGAAAAAAGAGCTTCAAAGTAATTCAAGTTATTATGGTTCTGAGAGTGGAAAAATGAAAAGAGAAATTGTAAAATTTCATTTTCTGGAGTATTTCAATGATATTGAAAATTATTATTATCCAGTAATGTTTATGTGTAATGTTCTCTGAGGAAAGAAGTATGAACAAGAATATCTACCAAGATCTTTCTAGGTCTCCTAATTTCACACAATAGCAGTTAGTGGTCAAATGATTAAATATGTTAACTAAAGGTAGGTGGAAGGTAACATTTCTCTGATGTATTAACCACCCCTTTTCATACTAACTAATCTAGATTCTAAACATGCAAACACACATATACTTCATTTATTCTATACTACACAGATTACTAATGTACTTACTATATATCAGGCTTTTAATCAAGCACTGGTGATATACAGGTCAATAAGACATGTTTCTTTAAGAGTTCACAGGATTAGGTAAGAAAAAAATGTTAGGTATCCACCATTTGTCAGCCATTTTAGCTAAGTTATCTGATTTGACCCTCCAAATAGCTCAAGATAGAGTTGTTAGATAAAAATACAGCATCAATTAAATTTGAATCTCACATGAACAGCAAATCATTTTTCTCAGTATAACATACCTATGCAGTATTTGGGACATACTTATACTAAAAAATGATTGGGATATATTTACGTTTAAAACTAATCTAAAATTCACATTTGTCTTGCATTTTTATTTGAAACTCTACCTCAATGAGATGTAGGAATTATTATACTCATTTTTTCTGTGAGTAAAGACATGATCATGGAAGTTAATTTAGTTTTCAAGTTCATACATCTGGAATTCCATGCAAATTTTTCCCAAGCTAAAACCAGAAGGAGACAGATTACAAGCAAATGGAGTACCACTTAAGTGTATTGGGGAGACAAAAAATATGCAATTAATTCCATCTGTGCAACTTCATATGATCAAATGTTTGGGTAAATCCTGAAAAGTGAATGACATATAAGTAAAAATAAATGAAACAAGAGAAAACAAATTTGAACTGCTTAAAAAATTATTTCATATTAAAAAATAATTTCACTTTTTCAAAATTATCTTTATATTTAACATTACCATCTCAACTCATTACTCTGTATGTTACAGAAGTATTTCCAATAGGTAATCACTTTTTTTTTTGAGACAGAGTCTTACTCTGTTGCCCTGGCTAGAGTACAGTGGTGTCATCATAGCTCACTGCAACCTCAAACTCCTGGGTTCAACCAATCCTCCTGCCTCAGTCTCCCTGAGTAGCTGGGAATACTCTCAAACTCCTAAGCTCAAGCCGATCCTCCCACCTCAGCCTCCCAGAGTGCTAGGATTACAGGCATAAGCCACCGTGCTGGGCCAGATAATCACTCTTGTTCTTTTCAGAATTGGCCAAAAATGTTTAAGATGCTAATTCTAGTTATCATCAACATAAAAAAGTCCAAATTTTGTTACATTAGCTGTAATGACATCCTATATTAATCACAGAGAGCAAGTGAAATTTAAAAAGAAAAGAACCTTTTTTCCTTATTATAAAAGGAAATTGATTCCTTTATTGTGAAAAATTCAGAGAGTCCAGAGAACTTTAATGAACAAATGTCACGTATAAACCAGAAATGATTACTGTCATTTAGCTCCCCATTATTAGATAATACATATGGTGTTTGTTTCTTCATTCCTGAGATACTTCACTTAGGGTAATGGTCTCCAGTTCCATCCAAGTTACTGCAAAAGACATTATTTCATTCCTCTTCATAGTTGAGTAGTACTGCGTGGTGTGTATGTATACATATATTTATATATATATATGTGTGTACATCACATTTTCTTAATCTACTCATGAATTGATGGGCACGAAGAAGGATGAATTCTTTTCTCAACAATTTGGATGGAACTGAAGACCATTATCCTGAGTGAAGCGTCTAAAGAATGGAAAAACAAACACCACATGTACTTGCTGTTAAATTGAAACTAACCAATGAGCATGCATGTGCACAGAGGGAAATAAAACTCAGTGGAAATCAAGCAGGGGGAGGGAGGAAGTGGGGAAGGGCAAAAACCCACCTAATGGATACAGTGAACACCACATGGGTGATGGACACAGTTACAACCCTGACCCAAGCATAACAAAGTGATCCATGTAAACAGCAACATTTGTGCCCCTGTAATACTTTGAAACAATAAAAAAAAAAGTGTGGGGAAAATATCTCCATATCTAGACAGAGTTTGGTCAATTGGTTCATCCTTAGACCAGATTTTCTAAAATTTATCACAGAAAGATTACACAATTTTAGAGGAAAAAAATATGATGTCTTTTTTTTTTGAGACAGAGTCTCATTTCTTTGCCCGGGCTAGAGTGAGTGCCATGGCATCAGCCTAGCTCACAACAACCTCAAACTCCTGGGCTCAAGGGATCCTTCTGCCTCAGCCTCCGGAGTAGCTGGGACTACAAGCATGCGCCACCATGCCAGGCTAATTTTTTCTATATATTTTTAGTTGGCCAATTAATTTCTTTCTAATTTTAGTAGAGGTGGGGTCTTGCTCTTGCTCAGGCTGGTCTCGAACTCCTGAGCTCAAACAATCTGCCCGCCTCGGCCTCCCAGAGTGCTAGGATTACAGGCGTGAGCCACCGCGCCTGGCCAAAATATGCCATCTTTAGCCTCATTTTTTAACTCATTCTATTGTGTCATAGTCAGAAGTGTGCATGCTCCCTAAGTGGGTGAGAGCAGGATATGAAAACAGTATAATTAAGCACTGTACGTGGAAAGTAGTCATTTGTAATCCATCTTTATGAGAGAGTTTACTCACTTTTACTATTCACAGTTTCAAAACATAGCTTTTGTTGCACGTGCTCAGACTTGAAAAATAGCCAAAACTGAACTGAAAGAGTCCTTTTCACTACCTGTAGTTTTCTCCATCTGAGAGGAGGAACGCTGGTGCTTAATAAGTGATTGAGGAAAGGACACTCTACTCCTGTCTGGACAGCTTTGCTTCTCTTTAGTTGCTTTTATTGCAGGAGAGAAGGATATCAAATTTGTCCCTGTTTACAGGGTGCCTCAAATGATTTTTTTTAGTATAGCTCTTGGTGCTTCTGGTGATGTTCTTTTAAAGGCTTCAAAAAGTACAAAACAAAGAAAAAGAAAGATACATGGAAATGGTTATCCAAACATATAAATTAGGTGATAGAGGGTGAATTATACTCTTACTTTGCACAAAAGTTTTAAACATCTGGTCTGGTAACAAATCCATTTAAATTTATTCAAATGTATTCAAAATGCTTTAATCTTATAACACAGAGGTTACAACCTAATGCCCCCAGGTATTATTATTTATATTGTATTTGGCTTCAACATAATTTTTTAAACATGAATTTGGTTGCCTTCAAAGATTAGGAAAATATATGTGTGTTACAACACCTATACACACAGTATATGCATACACACCCATAAACGTCCAAGTTTACAGCCTTTCCTGAAATATCAGAAAGCAGTAACCTTGAATGCACATTCACAAATGACATCCCTTCATAGGACGTGAGGCCTTATACAAGGGGCTTATGTGCTCTACTTCATAATCAGACATATACCTTGCCTCAGTCTTTTGGGTAACCTGCCTGAGCCTATGAAGCATGTAAATTTGCTGCTGATGGTAGCAAAGAACTGATGGTAGTAAGAACTGATGGTTCTTACCTGGAATCACAATGATGCTTTTCAGCCTGGTGTTGTGAGAACAGCAGTAGATGAAGCTGAGGCCAGCTCTACCAATTTTTTAACTTTGTCATCGAAAATGAGGATGCTATGACTCTCAACTTCCCAGATATAGTAAGGACTAGATAAAATGTGTATTAAATGAATAACACATCTGGCATATTGTAGCTCTCCAACAAATAGTTGTTAGAACAAAGATACTGTCCATGATTATTGTGAGGATAGTGATGTGCTATTGACAATAGAGTTGTTAAAACTTTGGAGACCACAGTTTTCTCCAAGGAAAAGGTAAGTGAATTTGATCATAACAAAGCCCTTTAGTACTTAGTATCTCCAATATGGGATATTAAACCTGTTCCTTTTGATTTTAGATTTCTATAAAATAAATTTCTAAGTCTTCACATTGATTTTAAAGCAGGTTCATAGGAGGACAGTGGCTTTCCAATGCCTATAACAAAACTCAGCTAAAATGAAGTATAATTAATTTGTCATTCATTAGTTGTAAAAAAGTAAATATCTGCTGTGAAATGCTAAGATTTTCAAGAGTATGACTTGTGACTTTGAGAGAAATTATATGTTTAAATAAAACAGGATGGGAAAATAATCTTATTAAGTGAATATGGTATTTTCTCTCTGGTAAAGCTCTTCATTTACATATTGACTATAATAATGATAGTCAACAGATAACTGAATTTAATGATGTCTTAGTATGTTGGTGAGCAATGATTTACAACACATGCTTGTCTTAAGTCAATT
>CAUYSK010111342.1:0-15145 GCA_963575035.1 Avahi laniger
TATTACAAATCTGGAAACAGTCCAACTGTAGTGAATTGATGAACAAAATGTAGTATATCTGGCTGGTCTGAGTGCAGTGGTATTTACAACTAGTTGATTACAACCAGTTACAGATTCCTTTGTTCCTTCTTCACTCCCACTTCTTCACTTGACCAGCCTTTAAAAAAATAAAAATAAAAATAAATAAAAATAAAAATCACTAATCTTTCTAAAATAATAATATAGTGTCTATCAAATAGTAATAAATTACGGGTCTATCACAAATACATTAGTTGGTAAATCTTAATGTTTTCAAAACATCTGACAAACTTTTCCACAATTCCCTTGTGGTCAAAAGAGGGGAAAAATGGAGCTAATAACACTTTATAATTGGATTTGCAGTTAGTTGTACAATCATAAAACTGCTATACTTGGAAAGTACCAAATATGGCTTCAAGACAACACACAAAATCTCTAGTGATATTCACAGAACTCTGTACCTGGCCCTTCTTATTTCAAAATGCCATTGACTTCAATGGAACTAAAGAATTTTAAGAAAAGAAATACAAAAGAATTTTAAGGTAAATATATGCCCCAACTTTAGGTAAATAGTCTGAGAAAGATTCAAAATTTAAAATATCTTGTGAGTCTAGAAACTTTGTCAAATATAACAATAAAGATAATTTTTTAAATATCAACTACAAAAAAGATCATTTCGGTAAGACCTGAATTAGCAGCCATTCCTATTTGAAACATTGAAAATTCAATATGAGGCAATAATAAGACATGAGTGCTTTATGATTCCAAATTAATAATACAAGTTACAAGGGTATAATACAAGTCAAAGGGTACAAACTTGTAGTTATAAAATGAATAAGTTCTGCAAGCCTAATGTACAGCATGGTGACTATAGTTAATAATGTATATTTGAAATTCACAAAGAGAGTCGATCTTAAGTATGCTTTCTCATCACATCGCCGCCCCCCTCAAAAAAGGTACCGTGAGGATGAAGATACATTAACTAGCTTGATTGTGGAAATCATTTCATGATGTATTTATATCAAAACATCATGTTCTACACCTTGAATATATACAATTTTTATTTGTCAATTATTCCCTAATAAAGATGAAAAAAATAATACAAGTTATTTCTGGTGAGTAAAATCGGGAGCAGAGAGATTCTCGTTTTATTATTAGACTGGACTGTTTTTCGAAATAAGTTTTCTTTTGAAAATTTTTGGGAATATATCATTGTTAGTCTTGGCTATTAACTCATTTCTGGTGGCACTTCTTTTATGGGTTCTGAAAGTAGTATTTCAGTGACAATGAAATCTACAATCAATAAAAAGAACCACCAAAAACAATTCTCTGCTCATAATATGTTAATACAAAAGACATAAGGATTAGATGACATTTTAAATAATTAAAACAATGTTAAATCTTTTCAAGCATTTTCAAATATTAGATCTATATTGACTTTATAAATGGTGAAAATTGTATTATGGTTAAACAAAAAAGGCACAATAACAAACAATCTCATTGCAAATATGTAGCTATCTACATTGATAAAGATTGAAAAAGAACACCAATGAACAAAAATAATTTAGTATTAAAGTTACTAGATGTTTTAAAAATAACAGCAACCTATTAATGAGCACATGCCATGTAGGAGATACTGGGCTAAGTGGTTAGCTTATTTAATTTGCTTAACCATCCTATGAAGGAAGCTATCATTTCCATTTTACAGTTAAGTAAACTGAAGATATGCTGGGCAATCTGACCACTTTTTCCTCAGTTGAGGGATAGAAGAACTAGTTACCTACCTAGTTTTGTCCAACTCCAAAATCTAAGCGCCTACGTACTATCAAATCTTGAAACTAAGAACTTCACAAATAAACTTTTTTAAAAAACAAAACCATAATTTTAATAGTGTGCGCTTGCCAGTTGGCATAAATTCTTAATCTGGATCAGAATTAATATCCTATAATACCTGCTGTGGTAGACTTTCCAACTCCACCCTTTCCAGAAGCCACAACTATAACTTGTTTAACGCCTTCTATCGGTTTCTGCTTTGGAAGTCCTCGGGACATGATTTGTGTTCTTCTTTGTTTTAGTGTCTCACTCTCAGCACCGGATAACTTTAAAAAAATAAAATATAAAACGTTTTAACTAAGACATCTTCATTACCACACTGTAAAGTAAAAACAATTTGGGGTTTGCGATTAAGAGGGCTTTCTTTTCTAATTCTGTTCATCTCCACTTTAGTGATATTTACCTACTGGTACTGATATCAACTGTAAAGACACAATGCTTAAATTGAAATTTATCTGCCAGGATACGCTGATGTTACAAAAAAATGGAAAGTAAATAAGCTGCCTCTTTGCGGAGTTAAATCTTACACGTGTTTTCCTTTATCCTATTTACTAAATAACTCAAAACCAATAATGCAACGTGGCATACTACATCTGTTCTAACCACGCTTCATGTCCCGCCAAACCTCTCAGCCTGGTCCTACTGGGGGCCTGCCTGAAAAGCAAGGACGTCCAGCAGACTGAAGGGGTCTCACTGAGCCGCCAAGTGGGCGTGGGCCCGGGCCCACGAGCCCTCGCCCAGAGGCAATGCTTGTGCACCCGAGGCCCTGCAGCGTAGCAACTCCGTCCGCCCGCCTCCCGCTGCCCTGCAGCACCACGGACCTGGCGCCGACAAACCAGCGTTCGGCTTCTCCCAAGCGGGGCGCTGGCCCCGCCACCAGGCCGGAGTACCACCCCACCAAAACGCAGCAAACGCTGCCAAGTTCCCATGGCGCGGAATGCTGCCCTGGGCCCTGCTGGGAAACTCTCGCGGCGGGCGCAGGGTGATGACGTCACGTGGCAACGCTCGGCTTCCTCTTTCTAGCGAACGGCCTTCTTTTTATCGTAGTCTTGTTTGCAGCCAGCTGCAAACATTTTGCAGCGTTTTACTAAATGTGAAGCGTTTTAACATCCATCTTATTTGACCGTTAGGGAAGTCCAGGAGTAGACAGAAGACTCTTACAAGTATCCTCTTTTTATTAGTGAGAAAACTGAGACTTGAAAACTTTAAAGAGACTTGACCTAAGTTAACAGAGATAGGAAGTGGTGGAACTCGAAAATGACCCCAGGATTTCTTACTACGCAGTTTGTGGTCACTTAAACACTGCCATTGTTAAGGGTTTTGTCTTTTTATTTTTTTTTTCTTTGCGTGATCTATAACAATAGTCTGCTTTGGTTGGTATTCACTGCTGGAGTTACTGGCATTTCTCTAAAAGAGAGGTCAGGGTGCTTTAGTAGACTTGAAAAACTTGAGTTAAATCAGAAAGCAGGTGTAATGAAGAAAGTTTTGCTCAAGAGGGAATCTGAGTGAGCCCTAACTTGAGAGAGGAGGTGGAGTTTATCCTAGTGGAAGAAAGGGAGTATGCGTACATACCCAGCAAAAGGCTCATTTGGAGTATGGAACAGTGTACCCTCGCATATTCTTCATAATACTTTCTCGGGTTGATTTTAATTTATTTTCATTTGCTTCTTGTTTGTAGGTCACTTGTATCAAAGATACAAGATCATTCAACTTTTTTGCTCTAAACTTTAATTTCCTTATTATTAATACAGGCATAACATATCAACCTCAAATAATTATTGTAAGGATTAAATGAGATTTACCAGCAAAGTACATTCCGTTCAGTAAGCTCTGAAAAGACATTCCCCTCTCCTCAACCTTATTGCTTCATTCACCTTTCTTTATCTTACACTAGGTTTCACATTTTAGCTTATTGATTTATATCACTTACTATTTTGTGACATGTTTTCCCAACTAATCTTATTAATGTTTAAATTTTTTCTGCTCAATTTTTATAAATTTCAAGTCAAAAGCATAGAGATAAGGGGAACAATTGTCAGAATAATCATTCACTAAATAAGAAATGCTGAATATCTGTTTCTTTCCAGATAGCTTTGCAAGTTCTTCCAGACTTCTACTTAAAATTCATTCATTTAACAAACATTTATTGAGCAACTACCATGTACCAAGTACTACACTAGTCTTAGGATATTCAGCATTGAACCAGACATAATTCCTTCACTCAAGAACTTTACAATCCAGTGCAAAAGATAGAATAAGTTACCAAAGATTACAGTATGTTGTAATAAATATAGGAGAAGAGCACTGAGTGAGACAGGAGTCTCACTTAATCAGGAGCACTCAACTTAATCAGGGAGGCTTCTGAATAGGGTAACATCTAATCCGAATCCTTAGTGAGGGTAATGTGCAGGAGTTAGCTGGAAGAATGGCAAGAGGGTGGCTGAACAGCAGTAATAAATGGATTATTAAGAACTGCAAATAATCTGTGGGGCTTAGGACAGTGACTGGAAGAGATGAGGATAGAGGTTGATAAGATGGAAGTTGACCAGATCATGTAAGGCTTTGTATGTCATGTAAAAGAATCTGGACTTTATCTTGAGGGAACCGTAAAGGGTTTTAAGCAGGAAAGTAATATGATCACATTTGTGTTTTAGAAATATCGCTATGATTACGGGGTAAAAGGAAAAATGGATCGGAGGGGCAAGATCAGAGGTAAGGAGACATGAGGTTATTGCAGTAATCCAAGAGAGATGCTAAAGGCTTCACTTAACATTTCTAAATTTCACTTTGTTTATCAATAAAATAGATAATACCTACTTACTGGGTTGTGAGGTTGAATTTAAGATAATGCATATAGAATGCCTATCCCATAGTGCACATAGTCAATAAATGTTAGCTATTGTGATAATTATTGATGTGGAGAGGTTTATGATGTGGGCAACTAGATGAATGGACTGACATTTCCTTAAGAGAGAACATAAAGGGAAGAGCAAGTGAGACTAATTTGTATAGAATAAATGAATCAATAATTTGGTTTACCTTTCAGCAGATTGAACTTTCAGGAGAGTATTAGAGATGCCCATTGTTTTTTCTCCAACAACCACTTACCCCCGTGCATACACCCATTGCCTCTTCTCAAAAGACTGTTCTGCTTTAGCTCCTGAGAATTGCTAAGTCATTTGATCTCATTCCCAGGGTCACTAATTGGATAAAACACTGATGCACAACCAGAAATTGGACCAATCAGATTCTTTCTCCAGAGAGAATTTTTTATTAAAAAATAAAAGTAACAGATGTTACTCAATCTTAGTTTGCATTTGATCTGATAAGGCTGAAATGACTGTTTTCTACTATGTGCAAAGAGAAGCAGAAAAAAACAATGCCAAGAGAGAAAAAGAAAGCAAATCATAAGACATCATGTGTCAATAGAGGAAAGGGAGAGTAGCTGCACTAGTTCGTAACAGCTTTCCAGTTCCTGGTTCTGGTCCACACTGAAGTACAGCTGCATTTCCCAAACGTAGGTTCATGATATATACTTACAGTCATCTAATAAATTCTCTTTCTATATTAGCCTAATTTGATTTGGTTTCTATCTAAGTATGGTAAGATATATTCTTTAATATTTATTAAAGATTTCTTCCTATAATTCCTTGTATCTCACATAGCCCTTTCCTATTTGGACAAATTATATAGGATCATTTTCTGACACAGCAAAATTTCTGACCCAGCAAAATGTCAGAGAAAAGAGATTGTTTCCTTGGTTTGAATTTTGAAAATTGGGACCTTTTAGGAGAATGGGGATATCTCTGGCAAAGACACTATATTGGAAAACCTGCATGATAATATAAAACATGGTTTCTCACCTATATTCATTAGGATTACATTTGGCTGCAAGTAGCCTAAAACTCTACAATTGTCTTAAACAAGTAGGGGTATATTAATCTCATTTGAAAAGTTCAGAGGTACAGCCCACAGGTTTGATGAAATGGTTCCATAATGCCATCATGTTCCAAATTAATTCTTTTTGTTCCATCGCATTAATGGAACAAAAAGAATTAATTATCCTCATTTTTGTCCCCTCGTGGTCATGCAATGGCTGCTGCACTTTCAGACATCAAGGCTGTGTTCCACGTAAGAAGAGAAGGGAATGACAAATCTAAATAGCTTTTCCTATTGAGCATTTGCATTTTTATTTGAGAAAGGAAGGCCCACACACACACAAACACACACACAGACATCAGACCTGGATAGAACCAGGTCACATGACTACACTTAGCAGCAGAAGAAGCTGAGCAATCAAGAATTCAGATGTCTCTAACCTAGAGAGTAAAGCAGTGGAGGCGATGACTGGAAATGGGTACTGAATGAGCAAACTCAGTAACTATCCTATAGAGACTATAAGAAGTTTCCTAGGATTAAGAGGGATGAATAGAGAAGAAAAGTGAGATCCTTCACTTAAACGCTCTTGAGAGGGGGAAGAAAAAAAAGTGAGATCTTAAATAACCATGGGTCCTTATGTCAATCATTGATAGCTGGATAACTCAATGTGATGAAAGGAAAATTTCTGAGAAAGCTTTTGCTTTTCTGATAGAGTGGAAAATAGTTGGTGCTAATCCTTTTTCCCCACCTTGACCATGAGTGAGACATCTGGAGATGTGGCAGTCATCTTGTCAACATGAAAAGAACAATGACAAATACAATAACAAAAGCCAACGGCTAAGGATAACAAAGTGGAAGTACAGCAGGAAGATGAATTCTTGGTAGTGTAATTAAGCTGCTGTACCAGTCCTGATCTCTATCTCTAGATTCCCTGTTGTGTGAGATAATTATTTAAGCCACTGTTGGTTATGATTTGTTATTTGAGCTAAAATAATCTGTGCCCATTATATCTCCTAAGAAGGAACCCCATACACTATGACTACATCTCCGTTATTCACCCGTAATTAATCCCCAGTGGAGAGGGGAGGCAATAAAACCTGAATCAGTTTGGGGGATGTCAAAACAGCAGAATCAATGCCCCCATTCCCAGGTAGAGCTCGGTGCAGTGGCAGAACCACAGAATAAAAATGGTTGAGTGTTATGTTTAGGCAGATAGGTCTGAGAGAGTCACAGAGTGGCTGAAAGAATGCTGATCCTGAAGAGATCTTGAGGTCAAGAATGAGGGAACACTTGACAACAATCTGCATGGTTAGTTTTACAGCATCTCCATGGATGATGGTATGAATAGATAAAGAGCTCAAGGATTAAATTCACCACACCATGTGGATATCTGGATACCGTATACACTCCCTATAAGTTAGCTACAACCCTAATGGAATCTGCATTGAACAAGATGAAGTTTCTTCCACCCTGACAGAAATTTATAAGTAAATACCGATCAAAACAAACAGGATTCTTTTGAATGTCTCCTAACTATATCTAGGGTAATATCTTGTATTGATTTTTAGAAAAGAAGTATTATATTTGTACTTGCTAGATTGCCCCACATCTCCACTCTTAAAAGAAATCATTCTTGGATAACCAAGGACTCATTGAAAGTTCAAATTCCCACACAGATGAGGAGCCTGCCTCATTCCTTCCCTGTCCTTAAGCCTCAGGCTGCCTCAATGTCAGTTGAGAATATTTTCTTCACTCTCTTGCTCAACTCACAAAGGAAGAATAAGGTATTTCTGACAGTTTCCTGTCTCTTGAATTTACTAAGGAGGCTTAGAAACTTAGAAACTAATGCCAGTTCCTTCAGTTTGAGGTTACTGTCCACGGCTGATCCTCTCGTCCTGTCCAAGAGCTCACCAAAAAGAAAACCTTACCCCATCTATGGGACTTGTCTTAAAGACAAGCCCATTAATTAACTTTACTTAATTAATTGACTTTACTTTGCCTCACAGTGTAATTTGTTTCCAAACCTGTTCATGACTCTAAGCATGAAATGGTCTCTTACCTACATCTAATATTAATTTGCACATTAAAATATAAAATAATTCTGTTTAAGTGAATAGCTTCCCAATGAGCCAGTTTCTCTGTATGAAACCTTGTCTAGAAAGTTTGTGAACTTTGCTGGCCTTTCAATATCTTAGCACACATAAACCAGACCTGTCAAAGAAGTTCTCCATTCTTAACAATTACATAAAGCAAGTTACATGTATATATAAACATATATATATATATACATATATACAATTTTCATAGACTGGAGAGACTTCTGAGAATATTCCTCCAAATAACTACAAATTCACCCCTAGAATATGACAGGATGTGTTTCTAAATGCCCATTTCCAAAGCTGGATAAGTCATGGATGATTTGACATTTGAATTTCTGATTTATAAGATTGAACTGAATCCTTGGACAAAGATCACAGGCTTGCATTACAGCTGAATATAGTCTCTATTTAATGTTGAAAGCTTCAAAGAAGATTCTATCTTGAAATAGCAGCCACAAAATTGGAATTTGGAAAAAGTATTTTTCACCCAAGGCAAATACTTGCTACACACAGGACCTTGGCAATCCCATGCTTTTGCTTTTTTATTTTATTTTCTCCAGTACCAAACAAGTATTCTTTCAGCCAACCCCCTCCGACCCTTCAATTCTGTCCTAGAGATTAGAGGACATAAGTTTATACAAGACTTTGCTAAAACCTTACTTCATTATGTATTCAGAAGGGAATTTTCTGTTTGTACTTTAGAGGACATACCAATGACAGTGACAAAGCAGAGCCCCATCACGATACCAAACCTTCACTATAGCTAATGTGAAATTCTATTCTGCAAGGAAATGGAGATAATGTAGATTTTTGTCTGTTTTATGCTGCTACCAAAATGTGAGGATGTTTTCTATAATCGTGGCTTGGATAATATCTTAGTCCAGTTGGTAGTCTGAACCAAATCTTACTGATTCATTTATTAACCTTTTCTATTTAGAATTTATTAATCATACACAAAGATATTATACATTATATGTGATAAGAATAGCAGGTCTAAAATTTGTCCAATCCATTTGTATAATCGAGGAAGTCCTACAAATCACTATAATCTCTCGAAATACATCCTATATTCTGATTTAGAGAACTAGAACAGATATACCAACATTAAGGGTTGTAGCATCAATTTTAGTCTAGGATAGACTAGCAAATTTAAAAGTGTGATGTTGATCTTTGTCTTCTGTCTTCCATGCAGCTCTGCTGCTGCCTGGAGTGCTCCCATTCAGACCGAAACTCTTACAGGCAGTATTTTGGTCCACTTCCACAGCATCTTCTTCTCTAATGTTTTGAAAATAGGACTTTCCTAAACACTCATGATACAAGCTAATGAACTTACTCTCAATTCCATTAGAGGCCATCCGCTAACTATAACTCAACAATACAAACACTACTGAATCTCTCTCATCTTAGGCTTTTCCAGTCTTTGTTATTCTTCAAAATATACAAAAATGTTTTTGTATAGAAAATGTTTATTTGGGGTATATTGTTCTAAGGAGTTTAATAGCTAGTGTTTTGATCTTGTTAGGAAAACAAACAGCTCTTTTAGATATCTGATGAAGTTTTGTCAATTAATCAAAGTAAACAACTTTATTACACCAATGCACATTTAATCTCTTATGCAAACTTCTAATCATGTGCAAGAATTGCTATTCTATTTAACCAAGGCTATTTTTGTGGGGTAATGTGCTGGCAATATGCTATTGAGAATGCCATTTTTAATAGCTATCAGTTATCAGCATAACAAAATCGACAGAATTTGCTGATGAAATGCACTATTCAAATAATTTTTTAAAGGATTGTATTTTTCCCTAATGCTTTTCTGAAATACAACTCTTTCCATCCTTTCCAGGGTCTGATGTGAGGCATTCTCATTTCATAGCTGACAGCACCGGAGAAAGGGCAGAATAGTAGAAGAAGAAAATAATGTACTTAGTACTTGTGCTTATTAGTTTGTGATACCATAGAGCTAACTGGAAATTCTATTAAGTTGTTCCCACCAATCTCTTCTAGATAATAGAATTAATTTAATATGATTTTTTAGAGGGCTTCTAAATTTACTCTCTCTCTTTTTAGTTCTGCATATGTCAAATTAATCTGTTCTTTTCCAACAGACTCTAAGATGGCCCCAGTGATCCCCTACATCTTGATATTCTCACGCTTGTGTAATTCCCTTCCCTTGAGAGTAAGCAGGACCTGTAACTTACTTCTAACCAATAGAATACAGCAAAAGCGATAGATGTCACTTCTGTGATAAGATTGTAACTTCCATCTTGCTAGGAAACCCTCAGCTGGCTCTGATAAAGCAAGCTACCATGTTCTGAACTACCCTGTGGAAAAGCAGATATGACAAGGAACAGCTGATAGCAAGCAAAGAACTGAGGCCCTCAGTCCAACAACCTGCAAGGAACTGAATTCTGCTAATGACCATGTGAGATTGGAAGCCAATCCTTCCCACTTGGGCTTTCAGATGAGTGTCCAGCCATGGATGACCCCTTGATTGTAGCCTCATTAGAAATCACAAAGCAGAGGACTCAGTTAAGTTGTGCCCAGATTCCTGACCTACAGAAACCATGATGTAATAAATGTGTGTTGTTTTGAGCCACCATGTTTGTGTAATTTGTTCTGCAGCAATAGATAACTGATACTCAGTAACCCAGATTTTAATAAGACTGTAGTCAAGGTATAGTTTCTTGTGGGCAATTCTTTTTTGCCACTTTGTAGGGGAATACTGCCTATTTTGTTAAGAAATTTAATCCTTTGTGTATTTAGAACCTTCTTTGAAAGTTACTAAATATTATTGAGTGCTAATAAGTCATTTATTTTTATAATATTAATTACCAAATCCCATAAAAAATATTTTAATATTAGGTACTAGAGAATAGGGATACAGAGACAGTGAACTGAAGAATCTCTTTGCTTCACAAACCAGGTTCTGTTTTTCTTAGTAGCAATTGAACTCACTCCAGTCATGTCTAAGTGAAAGAAAAATTAGTCAGTATTACAATTCCTATTCTTCTCTTTCCTCAGTGAGCAAATAGTCTTCTCTTCATTGGTTGTGTAAGAAACTAGACTTGCAGCTCCATTCTCTGTCTGTATTAGCAGTTCATCATCATTCTTTAATAATGTAATTAATCTGGGTTCAAGTAGGAAGAAAGCAATTTTTGTACTTAATGTATAAATAAAAAGTAATGCAAACAAGAATTTTCCAGTGACACACTAAATAACAGCTAACTGCATAACTATAAATTAGCCTGGTTGATGAAAAAAGGATTCAGTACATATGAAGCATTCAATTAATCATACTGTACATATATAATATAGTTATCTAAACCCATGGAAAAATGTAATTAATGCCTATTATAATCTTTGGACACAATCAAATCAGTGCTGCAAAGAACTCTGCAGAATTTATCCCTAAAAATATCTTCATAGAATCTTCATTGAACCATAATCCATATAATTCTTTTTTTCTCCAGCTTTATTGAGGTATATTTGGCAAATAAAAATTATACATATTCAGGTTCACAGCTGCCATGAAGTTGTCATAGCCATTATTATTAGTCCCGTTTGTGGATAAAGAAATGAGGAATCAGGCCATGCGCAGTGGCTCATGCCTTGGGAGGCCAAGGCGGGAGGATTGCTTGAACTCAGAAGTTAAAGACCAGCCTGAGCAAGAGCGAGACCCCCCATCTCTATTATAAATAGAAAGAAATTAACCAAACAACGAAAAATAGCAACACTTAGCCAGGCAGGGTGGCACATGCCTGTAGTCCCAGCTACCCAGGAGGCTGAGGAGGAGGATCACTTGAGCTCAGGAGTTTAAGGTTGCCGTGAACTAGACTGAGGCCATGGCACTCTATCCTGGGTGACAGAGTAAGAGTCTGTCTCAAAAAAAAAGAAATGAGGAATCAGTAAGGTTAGATGATTTGTTTTAGGGCAAATTGTTGAAAGCAAAGTGGGGATCCAGGTCTCTTATTACCTATATAGGGGTCCTGGGGGAAATAGCACCACTTCTGCAGAAAGAAATCTAAATTCCTACTTCACTACTTAATTCAGTAGGCATTTTCATATCCAACCTTGTCATATAAATTTAGTTTTCATTAGCTTTAGTTAAAAGTAATTTATTTCAAGGCCCATAAACATATTTAATGGCCTTCCCTTGAACTGCATTGAAATTGCATTTTAATTTATAAGATATTCAAATTTTCATTAAAATATTGTTTGTGTCCCAATAATAGTTTATAATCCCTTAACCCTTCCTAATTTCATCATTTCTCAAAATTCTATCTCACATTTTTCATACTTTTCTAATAATTTCATCACGTATTAATATTCACCTTCCTTAATAGTTAACATTTTATTTAAAGGAGCATGAATTAAAGGTGCAATTTGATTGCTTTCACGTTATACATTTAAGTTACTAAAGCTTGCCTGTGTCAGATCTCTCTTATACAATCTGTTTTCAATCACAATTCAATATCGCTGTAACATGGCAGATTGATTTAAAATGAGGTACAATATTACCTTTAAATTCCATCCATACCATTTCATCCTTAATTCTATCAAATTTTGAACTTTATTATATATTGTCTTTTACCATTTTCTAGTTGTATCTTCTTACATAGGACTTTGTGGTATTTGAGGATCAGAATAATATTACCATAATAATTTGTATCATCTATGCATAGAACAGTGTCAGGCACATTGTAGGGACTTAGAAGTTACAGACTGAGTAGCTATTATGCCAACAATGCATAGTGTGAATATCAGTGGAGTAGAGAAGTTGGAAAGAATGGGATATTGTCAGCACTCTGCTATCTGTATGACCTCAGACAAATAATTTTAACTCTGAATCTATTTCCTCCATATACCCATGAAGGGATTAAACTAAATAATCTGTAGATTTATCTTCCAGTTACATATTGAACTAAAATAAGAACTGAGGAGAACAAAGTTCTGTAACTTCACTGTTTCTAAAATGATTTTGAGAAAATCAAGGCAAACATTTTAGAGATACATTGGACTAGAAAAACCACAATGTGTATTGCTGTCCTTAAATATTAATAGAACATAAACCAAAGGGTTATGTATGGATTTTTCTCTTTTTCCACCATTAGTTCATCTTGGAAATAGTTTCTATTCTGTCTGTTGGGATCTAGATTCTTGACTTTTCATGCTGGGAGTCTGCAACTCTAACTTCAGCTTCTGTCAAAGAAATTGTTGTCTTTTATCTATCAGGTACAATGTACACTATTCTGGTGATGGGTACATTAAAAGCCCTGACTTCAGCATTATACAATTCATCCATGTAACAAAAAACACCTGTACCCCTTAAATCAGTTGAAATAATAAATAAATAAAAAGAAATTGTTATCTCATATTATGCTGAAATAAAAAAAAAGAAAGGATGCTATATATCAACATAATTAAAGGTAGTTTATGAACATCAAAAAAAAAATAAATTGTTATCCAAAGTCCCTTCTGAGTAAACAATACAAAATATAAGAAACACAGACTATTATAGGCTCTCTTCTGGGCTAAACCTCAGAAGACTAATCAAGCCTTTTTTTCCTTTTTGACTAAGTATTAAAATATATCAGCCTACACAGACATCCATTCCTAAAACTATCAAAATAAGTGTTGATTTTATTATATCTATAGATTCATCAAAATACCAATCATAATCCAATTAATAAGCTAATTCAGAAATTAAAAATACCCAGAATATCCAAAAAAATTGACAAAGAGAAAAATAGAGGGACTTACTCCTGACTTGGGAGTACTCAAAAGTTTCTTAGATGGCTCACAGAACACAATAACCATTTTTAAAAATTGAAAAATTAGGATGACCAAAACTTAAATCTTCTGCTCATCAAAAGATTCAATTAGGAAAATGAATAGCCAACTTACAATACCTACAAATAAAATAAAATAACCTAGGAATAAACTTAACCAAAAAAATGAAAGGTCTATATAAGGAAAACTATAAAACATTGATGAAAAAATTGAAGAGGTCAAAAAAATGGAAAGATATTCCATGTTCATTGATTGGAAGAATCAATATTGTTATAATGTCTATACTACCCAAAGCAATCTACAGATGCAATACAATCTCTATCAAAATACCAATGATATTTTTTTGCAAAAATAAAAAAAACAATATTAAAATGTATATGGAATCACAAAAGACCCTGGATAGCCAAAGCAATATTGAGCAAAAAGAGAAAAGCTGGGCCAGACATGGTGGCTCACACATGTTATCCTAGCACTTTGAGAGGCCAAGGTGAGAGGATCACTTGAGTCCAGGAGTTCAAGACCAGCCTGAACAGCATAGCAAGACCTCATCTCTACAAAAAATAGAAAAAGTAGCTGAGTGTGTTGGCACAGGTCTGTAGCCCCAGCTACTCAGGAGGCTAAGGCAGGAGGATAACTTGAGCTCAGGATTTTGAGGTTGCAGTGAGCTATGATGATGCCACTGCACTCTAGCGCATGCAACACAGTGAGACCCTGTCTCAATTTTAAAAAAAAATGACAAAGCTGAAGGCATCACATTTCCTGATTTCAAATTATACTGCAAAGCTATAGTAATCAAAACAACATGGTACTGGCATAAAAACAGACACATAGACCAATGAAACAGAATAGAGAACTTAGCAATAAATCCATACATTTACAATCAACTCATTTTTGACAAAAGCACCAAGAACATACATTGGGGAAAGGACAGTTTCTTCAATAAATTGGGCTAGGAAAACTGTATATTCATATGCAGAAGAATGAAACTAGACCCCTGTCTCTCAACATATACAAAAATCAAATCAAAATGGATTAATGACTTAAATTTAAGACCTGAAACTATGAAACTACTAGAAGAAAACCTTGGGGAAATGCTCCAGAACATTGGTCTGGGCAAGATTTCTTGAGTTAGACCTCAAAAGCACAGGAAACCAAATGAAAAATAGACAAATGGGATCACATCAAACTAAAAAGCTTCTGCACAGCAAAGGAAACAATCAACAAAGTGAAAAGAACCCAGAGAATGGGGAAAAAAAAATTGCAAACTATGCATCTGACAAAGGATTAATAAATATAATATATAAAGAGCTCAAACAACTCAATAGGAAAAAATCAAACAATCAGATTAAAAATTAGGCAAAGACCTGAATAGTCATTTATCAAAAGAAGACATACAAATATCCAACAAGTATATGAAAATATGCCCAACATCACATTAATCATCAGAGAAATGCAAATCAAAACTACAATGAGATCCCGGCATGGTGGCTCACGCCTGTAATCCTACTGCTCTAGGAGGCCAC